>CAUYRH010032957.1:0-14190 GCA_963574655.1 Perodicticus potto | reverse complement strand
ACCAAAGTACATTACTTAAATATTAATTTTGTAATTCAACTTGTCAATATGTTGTTTAGGATATTGCATCCTCATCTATAAGTGAAACATGTTTGTAATTTCTCTTTACAACAATATATTTTCTCCAATTTCAATATCAGGTATATTCAGATCAAGTAGAATGATATTGAAATATTTCTTTTATTGTTTATAAGATTTCTGGAATTGCTTGTTTTGTAAAATCATTGTGGTCTATGAGTTTATGATGGTTTGAACTTTGTTATTTAATTCAATTCCTTGCTTAATTACAGTTTTCCTATGAATGATTATACTGTGGTTAATATGTTAGCATAGCAGTATTCCCAGATAGCTTTTTGTTTGTTGGGAGGTTGGGCTTTGGGGGGGCAGAGTTAATACTTTGCATGAAATATCTTATAACAGTGAAATTGCTTTCTCTTTTGTCTTGTGATTTTTTTTTTGAGGCGAAATTTAAGTTTTTGTGTGAGTAGTACTATTATACCTATCTTGAGTGTCTTGCTTGTACTGTATCACATCATACCTTGGTTTAATTCTTAATAAACTGTTCACTTGTTTAAAAAAAAATCAGTTATATTCAGTTTTACTTAATTCAATGTCTAATTGCTATATGGTGGTGATAATAATGTCATAATAACATCATAATAATGGCTGAGTTAGTTGAATGCTGCCTTAATTCCAGACATTGAATTTAATACTTACTGTTTTTTTATCAAGCCCAGGTGAAGCTGGAATCCACTGCCCCTGGTGTGCGGGGCCAGCGCACTAACCACTGACCTATGGCAGCCAACTGAATTTAATACTCACAACAATTGAATAAGTTATATTTTTATTCCCATTTTACAGATAAGGAAATGGAGGCATGCAAATTATCATCTGTAGGCCAAAGGTCCATGATTTTAAAAAGTGGGTCATATTCCAAAATTCCTTCTTTTAATCATTACCTATATTAATTTATATTGTTGTAAAATAAATTACCATAAACTTGGCTGTTTAAAACAACATGCATTTATTATGTCACAGCTTCCAGGGATCACGAGTCCAGGTATAGCTTAACTAGGTCCTCTGTTTGAGGTCTTAAAAGGTGGCAATCAAGGTGTTGGCCAGGCTACATTGCTACATGGAATACTTCCCTCAACTGAGGAAGAATCTGCTCCCAAGTTCCTTCATGTTGTTAGAATTCATTTACTTGCAAATGCAGGACCAAAGTCCCTAATTTCTTGCTAGCTGTCAGTTGGGAACCACTCCTAGCCCCTCAAGGCTGACTTTTGGTACTTAATTACACAGCCCTTTCCATAGGCCCTCTCTCAACATGGCAGCTGATTTTTTTAAGGCAAGCAGGACAAACTCTCTGACCTCTAGAGCAGTGATTTTCAACTCGTGTGCCTCAGCACACTGGTGTACTGTGAGAAGATCTTAGGTGTGCCACGAAATTTTTTAAAAGCCATTAATTAAATTAGTTTCAAAAGAAGTTCAAAGTCTAGTAAATACATTCTTTTTTACTCTTTTTTTGATCAACATAATTTAAGTGTGCCACAGAAGTTTAACTATAGGTTCAAATGTGCTGTGAGATAGAAAAGGTTGAAAAACACTGCTCTGGAATCTCTTTGAAAGGGCTCACCTAATTAATTCAGGCCCACTCAGGATCATCTCTTTTTCAATTAACTCAAAGTTAACTGAGGAGGGACATTGATTTAGATCTGCAACATCTTATTACCTTCCACATAATATGAGCTTAATAATATGATGGGAGTGTTATCCCATCATATTCTGGGTCCTTCCCACACATTTCAGAGGGGGAGATTACACAGGACATGTATACTGAGGGCAGGAAACTTGGGCACCATTTTAGAATTCTATGTACCACACTACCCTATTTAAGTACAATTGTATTGGAGATTAGGAAACATGATGTTGGAACATCTAACATTAATTCTAGCATGGGTGTTGGCAGCATGGAGGCCACGAGGGAGACTACATTCTGGAAGGATGGCGTCATTGCTCACTTGGCCCTCCCATGTCCATTGTGAAGCAGAGGAGGCATTGGTGACAATGCAGAACAAGTAGGTAATGACACCTGCTCTTAAGTTACCGTCACCTTCTTTAACATTTCCTACCTTTTGAGAATAATGCACCATTCTACTCAGGTGCTCAAGTCAGAAACCTGGGTGTGGTTTTAGAGCCATCTACAACAGAGGCAGCTGTTACCCTGCTCTATATCCCTCAGTGCTGCAGCTGAGGAAGACGGCTCCTAGCCTCCCGGAGCATTGCATCTCGCTTCTCTCTCTGAGCACTTTTTCTGGTAGTAGAAGAGTTCACTCAGCCACAAATGCCTAACACCAATGGTCAGTGAGGCAATGTTCATCCTCTACAAGGGATGGGAGGAAATGAATAAATGCCCCTGCCTTCTCAACTGTGAAATGTGTTTCACAGAGTTCCTTAGAAGGCCCTAATGATGTTGAACCCAGCTGCCCCTAGCAATAACCTGACCATTAGTTCACCCTTTATTGGATTTCCTCCCTTTCCATCCTTATATTCCCCCTTCCTTGTTTGTACTTTTTGAGACAACCTCTCAACCACCAGCACCAAGCCTTTCCCTGCTTTGGAGGTTGAGGGATAAATTGAGATACCTTTTCCCTTCTGTATGCTTCATATAGTAGAACATCTGTGAGTTGAGCACCAAAGGGACTGTAACAAACTGGTCAATATACAGAGGTGGTCAACATAAGGCACTAGGCCCACTGTACTGATATGTATATGTGGTGCATGTCCAGTCTAGGAAAATTAGGTCAATATAGGGAGGTGGTCAATTACAGAGGTTATGCTGTATTTGTTAATAGCTGACCTCCTAATATATGCTGCACCACTAACAACTACCTATAATTTAGGATAGCACCACTTATTACTAACATGAAAGATGAGTACACTAATCTTTTTTTTCTTAGAGATGGGGTCTCACTATGTTGCCCCAGTTGGCCCACCTCAGTCTCCCATGTAGCTTGAACTTCAGGCACACACCATCATGCCCAGCTTGCTCTAACCTTTTGATCCCCCTTTTAGCCACTTGCAGCCACCCTTCCCTTGGATGTCAGCATGTTCTTTCTAAAATGCAAGGTATATCTTGCCAGTCTCCTGACTTACAATTCTGAAAGGGCTCTTCTTTGTCTAATAATTAGAATCTATATTTCACAGAGTGATACACAAAGTGATTCATTCATTTATGTATTTTTATTTATTTTTTTTAGACAGAGTCTCACTATGTCATCCTTAATAGAGTGCTGTGGCATCATAGCTCACAGCAATCTCAAACTCTTGGGCTTAAGCAATTCTCTTGCCTCAGCCTCCCAAGTAGCCAGGACTACAGGCACCTGCCATAAGGCCCAGCTATTTTTTGGTTGCAGTTGTCGTTGTTATTTAGCAGGCCCAGACCAGGGTCGAACCCACCAGCCTCGGTGCATGTGGCCAGCACCCTACTTACTGAGCTATGGGCACCAAGCCTCATTTATTTATTCAATGAGTAGTAATTGAGTGTATCTTATGTTCCAGCTATTCTGCTAAATGATGGTAATGAACAAGTTGGACATGGTCCTTCCTTCACAGAATTTAGAGTTTCAAGAGACAGATATTAATCAATCACTCACACAGGTAAATGTGTAGGTACCACGGTTGAAGGAAAAGTACAAGACTTTAGACATGTACTGTCTAATATAGCAGCCACTGGCCATATATGACTATTTAAATTTAAATTAGTTAAAATCAAAAATTCAGTTCTTTGGCCTTACCAGCCACATTTCAGGTGCTCATTGGTCACATGTGGTATATCAGACAATGCACATATAGAAAATTCTTTTGGACAATGCTGCTAAAGTCCTATTTAAAAGGGAGGCATCATCAAGACTTAGAGGTACAGGGAACTGCAAGTCAAAGGAGGCCTCTGCAAGGAAAGGACATTAGAGCTGAGTATCAAAGGAATATGGGAATTGGTCAGGTTGAGGGGTTGAGGGAGAAAAAGGCACTAAGAATTCTGGGGAATGCGCAAAACAAATGAAGCCTGATGATTGAGGGGCAGAGCAGATACATAGACAAAGGCTGGAAAAGAAGGTAGCAGCCAGGTAGCAAGGGTCCATGCAGGTCCTAAGACCAATAAGAAGAACATTGCAATGGCTTGAGCAAGAGTTGATGGACACTTGGACCAGGGTACTGAATATAGAGATGGAGAGAAATAGGTGGACTCAAACAGTATGATCAGTGGAACGTGCTGATTGATTGAATGCAAGATTGTAGGGAAGAAGAAGATACCAAGAATGAGTCTCAAGTTTGTAGGATGAGAAGTGGGGGGGAGTATCATGAGAAAGATCAATGATTCCATTTTGTAATGTAATCTAATACCTCTGAAATGTCTACATTGAGATAATAGGTGGCTGGTGGCAACATGAATTTGAATCTTAGCAGAAAGATCTGACCTGGAAATATAAATCTGGGACTTAGATATTTTATATTTGCGGGCACATGTGGGAATGCTTAAGGGAAGAGTCATATCTTGAGGTGCTTATATTGCTAGTAATAATGGTTTAATAAGCTTAAAACCAACATTCAAGTATTAGTTATAAGTAGGTTAGGAACTGAATTTAGAAAATGATTGCAGATGATTGGCAAAAGGGAACAGAGTCAGGAGAGAAGTAGATTCAAGAGACCCTAAGCCTAGTGCAAAAGGCACTGTGGGCCCTTTAAAAAATACTTAAGAAAAAGTCTTGCTAAAACTGCACCCTTCCCATGGTGTGACTCCACTGCAGAGGTCACTAAGCAGTCAATGCCTCTCAGGAAGAATGTTTTGGGAAGTTAAGAAATGCAGAATGTTTAGATATCAGCAAAGATGGCCAGAGTTACTCCAGACCACAGAAGAAGAGAAAAATATCTCTTTTCTTCTGTCACCTTGGTATGACCAGAAAAGTTCGTCTATCTGAGAAACAAGGCTTCTTGAGTATTAATTATCACTCCTGTGATTTGCATACATGACCGAATTGGGTCTTCTCTGACATCCTGCTGCTTGGACTGTGTTCACCATCCCATGTTCTGTTTGTATTAAGATCATAAATACCTTAGAGCCATAAAAGTGAAAAAGCGAATTCATCCAATTAACGTAAAGAAATAGTTAAGAAATGCAAGCATAGCATGAACCATAACATAATTGTTTGCTTTTTCCTCATGAGATTTATGATTAAAACAATGGTGTATGAAAGAAAAACAGAGCTAGCCTGGGGCCAGATGCTACACACTAAAGCCTCATGAAGAAGGGCATGCAGGCTCCTGGCCCAGCTACTTCTTAAACGTGGCCTTGACTTTTGTCTTTTCATGTTTCCTTTCTCTTCCAGCCACTGGGAAGGAACCCATAGCTTAGATGGGGCTGGTTCCCAACATATATGTATGTAATAGTTTGTTTTTATGTTTGGATGAAGTAACCTATCGAGAAAATACAGAGTGAAGAAATAGTAGGGACAGTTGAACTGGTACAGAATTAAATTGCCTTTACCATGATTCTAGCCATACTGCTGTGCTCCACAGTGCATAATATTAAAATAAATATAGTATTGAGAATGCTGATTATTAGTTTCTAACTCTTAGAATCCACCTATAGATAAATATTCTCAAATATTTAAAACAGCCATTTAAAGCCAGATGAAAGATTCTTTATTGGGATATGGATATTGGCTCTGCCACTTGCAAGCCATCTGATTTATGATGAATTTCTTTCCTACTGTGATGCTCAGTGCTGTTAACCATAAAATGGACATGTTAAGAGTAGCCTCCCCACACCATTTGATTGTTTTAGCTAATGCACACAAATTGGTACACTCGATAAAGTGTTCAATAAAGTGACATAATCATAGCATGATAATGTTTCATTGCGGTGTAGAATTACATGGGTAAAAAATATCTACTAAATAGACCTCAGACCATTTATACATACAAGAGATATCTCTAGATGGGATGTTAAATGCTATAACCAAAGTATTGCTTTCTTAAACTTCAAAAGCATCAGGTTTGGGTCAGTTAATATTTAAATGTCAAATTACTCACATTTTGTATCTGAAGTATTCTAACCCTGAAATAAACAATGGGTCTAACTCTGGAATAAGAAAACATATGGAAAAAAATCCCATATAAAAAATAGCAAATCTCAGGCGGTGCCTGTGGCTCAATGGGTAGGGCACTGGCCCCATATACCGAGAGTGGCGGGTTTGAACCTAGTCCCAGCCAAACTGCAACAAAAAATAGCTGAGCATTGTGGTAGGCACCTGTAGTCCCAGCTACTCAGGAGGCTGAGGTGGGAGAATCGCCTAAGTCCAGGAGCTGGAGGTTGCTGTGAGCTGTGACACCATGCCACTCTACCGAGGGCAACAAAGTGAGACTCTGTCTCTTAACAAAAAGAAAATATATATATATATATATATATATATATATGTAGCAATTCTACTGGTAAGAGTTAAACCTTGTTGCCAACCACTTTTGCTGATAAGACGGAATAGCTGAAAGGGTGGTTAAGGTTGCTTTCCCTGAATAATGCTGGAACACTCTGTACCTCTTCTCTATGGCATTAGTACTCCATTGTCATGGATGTTAAAGGACCCACACAACAGAAAGTGCATTTTTGAATATACCACTTGGATTGCCTGAGATAAAAGATAGGCTGCCACTGTGAATGGCCACAAACCCTAAGTTACTGTTAATATTAACAAGCTGACTTCAGGTAGGACACGTGAACTTCTCTATTTTACTTGCTTACAAAATCATTTCCATAAAAATTAGAATATTATACTTATTTTGCATATTTACTTCATTTAGACTAAAATCATATCTTTTGCTCTCCTGTTAATCTATGAAGAAAACAATACCCACCTGTAGTGTTTCTGATTCATAGGGCCATAGAAAATCTCATGGGATAAGTGTCATAAAATTAATGAGCAAATTTTTTAATAATTATTTCCTTTTCCAGAGCTTTACTTAATCTCCCATTATAAGCCTGCAGCTTCCTATTTATCCGAATTTTAACGGATAAAAAATGGAAGAAAGATTTTTATGATCTTCCCCCAAATTCTATAAGACACGGCCCTTAGCAAACATCTACCTGGGCTCTCAGGTGGGTGTCTTAGGCTGTGTTTTCCAACACATGGACCCCGAAACAAGCAATATATTGGTGAGGCAATCTCTGAAAGCACTGGTAGGGAAATAAAGAAGGGAGCCAGGAAGAGAGAAGGGGATGTCATTGGGTGGATCACTGCTATGAGAAGCCAGGTCACATGCTACCTTGAGACCCCTGGAGATGGTCTGGAACAGTTCCCCGAGTTGTCTGTCCCTCCTGAGGGGCAAGGCAGCCAATGCATTCACCATGTCCGTCATTGGCTGAAGGTATTCCTTGCAGCTCAATTGCTTGGTACTCATGGCTTGCCAAGGCATGAACAAGCCTGTTACCATGGCCAGAGAAAACCTTCAGCCTCTAGAGCAGCGGTTCTCAACCTGTGGGTCGTGACCCCTTTGGGGGTCTCTTGCATATCAGATATTTACATTACAATTCATAACAGTAGCAAAATTACAGTCACAAAGTAGCAACAAAAATAATTTTATGGCTGGGGTTCACCACAACATGAGGAGCTGTATTAAAGGGTCGCGGCATTAGGAAGGTTGAGAACCGCTGCTCTGTTAGAGTTCAGTATTTGCTATAGAAAACTGTTAGAAGGCAGATTCATTTCCCACGGCCACAAACTTAGTGGTTTAAAATGTCACAAATTTATTATCTTATTATTTTGGAGACCAGAAGTTTAAAATGTATTGGTAGGGCCACATTCCTTCTAGAAACTCTAGAGAACAATCTGTTTCCTTGCCTTTCCCAGCTTCTACAAGCCAGCTAGATTCTTTGGCTTGTAGCCCTTCCTTCCATCTTTAAAGCCAACAGCTTAATATCTCCAACCTCTGCTTCTCCTCTGACTCTTCTTCTCTGATTAGCTCCTTCTCTGATTCTGACCCTCCTGCCTCCCTATTATTTAGACCCTTGTAATTATATTGGGCCCACACAGATAATTCAGGACATACTTTCCACCTCATGATCCATAATTTAATCATATCTGCAACGCCTTTTTTTCCATATAAGGTTCCACATTCACAGGTTCCAGGGACTAGGACATGAACATCTTTGAGGGCCAATTGTTCTGTACCTACTACAGGAGATACAAGAATCTTGAAAGGC
The DNA here is from genome assembly GCA_963574655.1 of Perodicticus potto. Taxonomy (NCBI): domain Eukaryota; kingdom Metazoa; phylum Chordata; class Mammalia; order Primates; family Lorisidae; genus Perodicticus; species Perodicticus potto. The sequence goes on along the minus strand of CAUYRH010032957.1, from coordinate 5,933 downwards.
CAGGGTGTAGGGGAGGTACTGATAGTGTTTCCGTCGAAAGATGCACCATCACAGGATAAATGTGGTAGGTAAGTATACGAATACTTTATAGAAAACAAATGTAGGTACTGGATAAGGAACTGTTGCTTTTATTCAACTACTAAAGACTGACATCCTCCAGGTCTCCGGTAATGTTAAAAACCCCTAATGCAAATAATATCAAGGGAGATATCTAGTTGTTATATCAGCATTAGAGTTAACATGTTTTGAGACCTAGTATCACAAAGGAAAATAGAAAGCTAGAATTACAATTTCTTGCCAGTTTCACAGGGGAACAAAAAGCCTCAAGACAATCTTATTTTAGGGGCGCATCTAATTTCAAGAAGTTTCATCAAAAGCAAAAAAAAAAAAAAATGTATTTTCCTGAGGAACATCGCTGTTCTGTTTATGAAAACAAAAACAGCAAGCGTCCACACAGGTGCTGGGAAATACAGGGAGATGAAAGTCCAAGTGAAGACTTTGCCTGCCTCAATAGGCTTCTGCAAGATGAACCAATAGCTCTAATACCTGGAAAAACTTAACTCTTGCCAAAAAGAATAAAGATGAATTAACAGGAGGAGAAGAAACCAGCACCAGTCACCAACAAAAAGGAATGACTGTCTGTTGTTCTTTCTTTCTCTTTAAATGGAGCTTTGAGAGAATTACTTTTTGTGGTTCTAGAATAATTTATCTAGTATCTCGTGTAAAATCAGGTCACATGCTAAGTGTGGAAATTCAGAGGTGAGAATGAATGGGCTCTATTCTAAACCCGATCAGTTCAGTTTGAGTAGATATGGGGAAAGAAATAATTTCAGTACATTGTTATACTTCCTCTTTATGAGAAACTGAATTCTTTGTCCCTAGTTTCTCACTCAGCTGAAGTAGCATTACATATTCACACCCTTATTCAAACCTACTTGAAGAACAGTGTTACTTCTCGAACCTCTTCACTTTGGATTTGGCCATGTTACTTGCTATGGACAATAGGTTAGTCGACATGATATAACCAGAGACGTAAAATACGTTTGCTCTATTGAGTTTGTCCTTTTGCAATATGGTACGATGCCAGCAGAAGCACGTGGCTCTTGATCCTGGGTCTCTGAATGAGATATGTGGAGTTCACCACATGCCCTGAGCAGCTACTGACCCACGCAAGTTGATATACATGTCAAACACAACTGGATTCAACTTGGAGCTTGGCCCAGCCTAGTTGTACCCAAACAACAGTAGAGCACGAGAATAAATGATTGTTGCTGAAAGGCACTGAGTTTTGAGGTGGTTTGTGATGCAGCACTATTGTGACACGCCATTACAGAAGCTTGGATGGGGATCCCGGAAAGAGAAGAAGGGACAACTAATGCTCAATACTTACAGAGAAAAAGAGGTAGGAGAGAAACGAAAAGAAGATGGAATACACAAAAATGGAAGAGAAAATAAAGATTCTACCCGTGGTGGAGTCACCCTTTCTTTAATCAACACAGCCAGATCATCCTGGACACCGCACACGTGAAAGATGAGCTGTGGTCATGACCTCCACTCCACGGGAGACCCCCTCCCTTCCATCTCTGCTCTGGGTCTCAAAGGCCTCTTCTAGAAATGAATTGGAAAGGAATTACAACCTAAAAAATGTCACTGAGAGAATGCCGAAGGGCAGGGATTTTAATCCTTTAGTGTCTATATGGGGTAATCTTCTCCTTAAGAAATGGAAAAATAAAATGACTCTAAATGAGACAACTACGTTGCTGTAGCAATGGAAATCTCCATGTTAGGCACAGATAGGGGATCATATATTTTTGCTGTAATGAAAGCTTCTCAGTAACTCTGGGACACATTTTAAAAGGTGGAAGCAAAGCTGGCAACCACTAACAGGGAAAATGTTATTGTCCTATGATGAACGTACTTTCACAAAACCACTGGAAATCTTTTTAAAGGCCCCTTAGAAGATAGCATATGGGGGCCTATCATCTTTGTTTAGATTTTCACTGATTAGATGTCTAAGTTTCAGTGAAACGAGTAAATACAAATTCTTCCCAGATAATACTTATAAAATATTCACCTTTGTCAAATTTACATTGCAAATGCGTTAAAAAATAAATAAAAATGTCCATGAGAAGGTCTGCATGCAAGTACGAAGATGGTACAATACATATGTATTGGAGTGAATCTGTGGGTTAGGATCCCCAAAATATTTTTTCTGTGCTAACTCCTTTTAAGCTCAAATTACAGTTTGTGTGTGTGATGCCTCTGGAATTCTAGCTTCTATCACCTGAGAGCAAGGTGGAGAGCAAGAAGGAGTCCTCTATGCTTCCCCATGTGCATGGGGCACATATAAAAATATATATAATAAATTTATATATATACACACATATATATATTCTACCATCTCGTGCCCAGCTGTGGCACACACACACAAATACACACACACAGAGCTGGGCAAGAGGAAGTCAGAAAATAGAGTGTTCCAAAAGCTCAGCCCAGCCGCCTTGAAGATTTTCTTGGTTGTGCCTTCCAAGCCTTGCATCGGGGTCCGCATGATTATCAAAGGAATCCCACTCCAAAGGCGTGTCATGCCCTGCCCCTTCTTATCCAGCCTCCTAGCTCAGGTTCTGAAAGATGCCTGGCATTCATGCGCAGACAAAAAGGCATTCTGGAACGGGTTTGAATCAAATAGACCACACAGTTCAGCAGGAGCCAAGTTGTTTTATGTTCTTCATTTCCATTTCTCCTTCCAATAACCTAGCCACAGCTGCAGTTGAGATCTTCAGGGTGAGCCTTCACTCTTTAATCTTGCGGCTGACCACAGACCATGTCACAGGCAGAAACACAGAAACAGGGGGATGGACTCATCTTTACTGACTACATCTCTCAGAGGAAAATACAGACTTATCCTGAATTGAGTAAAACTCTTTCTCTCTTTCCTTTTTTTGTTTGTGGTATTTTTTTTTTTCTTTTTGGTCTTACAAGCAAAGCACAACTTGGAGATCAAAGGACAGAGGTTCTCAGCTTTGAAGGCAGTGCCAGGAAACTTCAGGAGACTGGCCAATCTCATTTTACACAATTCCATATAAAAGGTGACTCCTTTCTGCTCTTTCCTTTTGTTTCTGAATGAAAGTGCCCCCCTTACAACGGTGAGGCAAGCGCCCTTTGGATGAAACATCTGAAAATGGTTTGTGTGACCTTGGACAATTGTCTTTGCCAATGTGATACCATATCTTTGCGCTGGAGTCCATAAGCAAATAGAGCCCAGAAGGTGAGGCTGGGGCACGTTTCTATGGGCGGAGTTTTGTATCATTAAAGAATCTGACCCTGAGGAGGGACATTCCACCCAGGCTCATCCCAGCTCCATTCCCTCCCCCCTCTCTAGGAAGCCAGCTTCCTCCCCACCTTCCCCACTCCTGCTCTCAGGGGTTTCTCTCCATTTTTGAAAAATCCAAATCTATAAAATTTGCCCTTAATTGAAATGCACCAGGATCTCCCCCCTACCCCCTTCCTATTCCTCATTTTCTGTCCATTCTTTCCCTCTTGGCGTTCCTCAAAACAACCCAGGGAGTGGCGAGGCGTGTAGCGCAGCATCAGATCCCAAGCCTCAATCTGAATGTCACCGCGCCACCTAGTGGCCGTTTTCCCCTTGGCACCTAACTTCAGAGTTTCACTTTTTCAGTTGAAATACTGGGATAGCCAATTTTGCTGAAGAGGATTATTTGACGACGAAGTGAAATAATGCACCTGGAATTGTTTCGAAAATTGTCTATTAATAACTTAAAGTTACAATACCTAGAAAGTCCCCTTTTTATTGTCAGTTTGGGCTGGGGTTTTCCCTTACTTGAAAATGTAAGCACCTCAAACACAGCTTTTAATTGATATTTTCCATCTAAACTTCTGCCGTGTCCACACACCCTTTCCATCTTCTATTCAGGGTTAATCTCAGACCAAGATTCAGGGACCAGAGCTAAGTCCCTAAGTGGCAAAGACAAATAAGCAAACTGACTAACATTAGGAACCAGGAAGTACTACTATGGCACTGAACTTCATAGTCAAGACAAAGAACCGGTAGCTGCAAGAGATTCAAGGCTTGAGGATTCAGGAAAACAAAGCACCTAGCTAAGACAATGGCCCTAGGACAGTCAGTCTCCAACAGAGCCTTGCAGTGTGTCTGAGACCAACCCCATAGCCCTTGTTTTCTTAAGGGCATTTGACTAGACTCAGCTGTGGGTGTTCTGTAGAAGAAAAAATGAATTTTTATTGGGGAAGAAGTGCAAATCCGTAATTTTGTCTGAATATGTTTGCTACCCTGAGATTCCTTACCCATCAGGGAAATAGATTCTTATGCTTTGAACAGCTAGCTGAGAGTGAGATGGAAAATTTATATAAAGCTGGAGCTCTGAGGAGACCTCAGGGATAAAGTTATATCCCCAAGGCTGTAGTTTTATCAATTTTTATCTCTTGTCTGGTGGTTATGGATGCAACTAGCCATGAATACAGAAAGGCTTCTGTTTGAAGACACTTCTGGTGTTTGCTCATAGAACAATTTTCTTTCCAAAATAATGGCGATAGCACTGGCCACTCAGAAAGTTAGAATCTAGCCATTTCTGGCCCTAATCATTTAACTTCAAGGGAAAGAGACATGAACCTAACATGCTTGGTGGTTTGGTGCATGGTGATTTTGACCAAGTGAATAGAATTGTTTTAAGGACACCAAAACCACTGTCTGTTTCCATAGCTACATACAAAGTGGCCCCAAGTAACACAGCTATGCACTTTGAAACCAGCTAGGAACTTCCCTTTAGGTGGACTAGTAGTCAAGAGATAATTTAGTTTCTGGTTTATAGGTTAGGAATATATAGTTAAAAGTTAAGTTTTCTTTTGATCAAGGGATCATAGTGAATCATTTGCAAAAGAATTGAATAGCCCATCTTTCTTGAAGAGTAGAAATGTTTTCAAATCAAAATATCATTATTGTCAATTTGATAAAAATTATATTTTCTTCCTCTAAGATATCCTGTTTAGTGTTTTAGCAATAATTTTAGGATATAAGCCCCTCTCTAAGCACATGAGATTATGTACTCTAAACATCTGAAAAATATGTATTAATTTTTTGACTGTTCCACATCCACATCCCATGCTAACCTTACCTTGGGGTTATTTCAAGTTATTTACCACATATAAGTGTACAGAGGGACAGATGGCACAAAGATCAACTAGAAGAGAACAAAATCGCCTTGTATGTTGCATACAATTTCTCTTATGGATGATGTTTCGGCTGAGTTACTGCTGAATCAAGTAGGGATGAGAAGAGTCAACTATCCCATCAAACTGCTTATCTCTTTTACATAATAAAGTAACTCTAGGCCAATCTGGAATTTCTTCTTTAAATCATATGTGCCCCTACCCCAACCCCCGCAGAAGAAGAAAACAGTCACTCATCTCAAGAAATGTACAAGCTGACAGCCTAAACTGTGCTTCTTCTGTAAAATAGGGATAATGCAGCTTGCTTTAAAGTGTGATGTAAAGATAAAATAAAACAATATGAAATGTGACTAAATGGCATAATATGAATAATGTAATGAATGTGAAATATAAAAATACTGTGAAATATTGGGCACTGGCCCCATATACCGAGGGTGGTTGGTTTAAAACTGGCTCCTGTCCAAACTACAAAAAAAAAGAAAAAAACATCAGCAAAAATGCAACACAAAAAGAAAAATGAATCCAAAAACTGTGGAGAAATTTATTTCCATGAACATGAGAGGTGCAGATGTATTACAAATCTCACTGGATTTCAAAGGAATGAAAAAATAAAAATGTGAAAGCAACAATTCCCAGTTTTCTAGGATTTGGTGAAGATTTGAATCTTGAGATTTCAGTGTCCAAAAATTCTGAACAAGATAAATAAAGAATCTTACTGCTGAGATTTC
>CAUYRH010032955.1:0-10527 GCA_963574655.1 Perodicticus potto | reverse complement strand
AAATAAAAAAATTAAACAATAGGTAACTAAATCCTGGTTATTGATCTTGTTTCTCTCTGTGAAAAATGTATTTAATTATAACTTAGTTTGGAGGCAGTTTTGGCTGTATTACAACAAGTTCTTTTAAAAAGAGGACTTTAGGAAATTCTAGGTGAAGAATAAGAATTGATAACAAGTATTTGGCGGGATCTCACCTACTGTACACAATGCAAGGGTACATTTCAATACAAATAAGATCATATTATAAATGTCTTACCACAAAAAGAAGTGAGGTGATGGTTATGTTGATTAGTTTGATTTAAGCATTCCGCATTGTGTATCAAATCATCATATTGTACCCCATAAATGTATACAGTTATGAGTTAATAAAATTTAAATTTAGAAAAAATTATTATAAGAGGAACTATTTTTCTCTGTGATATCTTTCATATACTGATCATCTCTTGCGCACCCTGGAGCAATTCCAGTATCGTGGGGATCTATTTTCATTGGGGGATCTGTTGCTACTTTCCTTATAGGGTTGGAAATCTTATGAAAAACTTTTAAGTAAAAATTGAGTGTTAAAAAAGACCATATTCTCAAGAAATGCAGAAATCAATTTATCATACAATTAAAGTAAATGGAAAATTTTTATTAGTATAAGTAATGATACTAATAATTTTTCCTTTTCTTTTTTTTTTTTTGAGACAGAGTCTCACTATATTGCCCTTGGTAGAGTGCTGTGGTGTCTCAGTTCACAGCAACCTTCAACTCTTGGGCTTAAGTGATTCTCTTGCCTCAGCTTCCCAGGTAGCTGGGACTACAGGCGCCCGTCACAACCCCTGGCGGTTTTCTTATTGCAGTTGTCATTGTTGTTTAGATGGCCTGGGCTGGGCTTGAACCAGACAGCCTGGGTGCATGTAGCTGGCGCTGTAACCACTGTGCTATGGGCACCAAGCCAATAATTTTTCTTTTCAAGTTTTTTTTTTTTTAATTATTAAATCATGGTTCTGTACATAAGTGCAATCATGGGGTACAATGTGCTGGGTTTATATGCAATTTGAAATATTTTCATCGAACTGGTTGACATAGCTTTCATGGCATTTTCTTAGTTATTGTGTACAGACATTTATATTCTACATTTAGTAAGTTTCACCTGTGCCCTTCTAAGATGCACCCCAATAATTTTTCTTGATGACAGATAATTTTAGAATGCCCACGTCTTAAATTGGTTATTGTCAAAGTCAAATAGCACTATTCTCTTTTCCTCCCAATTTTGATTTATTTTTGTAAATACGTGAAACATTCACTCACATAATATGAAATTTAAAAAATACATAGTGTATGTAATACAAAGACTTTCTCTCGTCTTATTGCATAGTCAACCCAGTTCTTCTCCCTGAAAGCAAGTTGTGTTAAGTTTCCTTTTGGATAGTTTTGGTTACTTTCCATAGGTAGTTTAAGCACCAGCATCTTTTTCTAAGGTCATTTTTCCCCTTTTAATTAGTGATAAGGTATGATAACAGCCTGACTGCACTGTATGTTTTAAATACCTGAATGATACAATTCATGTTTATAATTTATGAAAGTTTTTTGGGTGGGGGGGGAAATAATGTAATGAAGAATAATAAAATACATGTATTTAAAATATAAAAAAAAAGGAAAGTTTTTTCCTTTGACATTTTACATATCCATTGAAGTTAATGGGGTTTAATTAGCAAATATCTGGTATTCATATAATGGTATGCTCAGTAACTATTATAAACAGTTATATAAATAGAGCATCAAAAAATAAACCAGTAGTAGTGTTGGGACTAGATAATGGTACTCCTGACCCTCAACTGACTATAACATAGTGCTTCCCTGCATGTAAAATTTCAACAGGAGAAATTCGTGACTTTTAAATTGACTTTAGTTTACTGAAATAAAAATCTTTATTAGGCCAGGCATGGTGACTTATGCCTGTTATCCTAGACAGCAGTTCTCAACTTGTGGGTTGTGCCCCTTTTGTAACAATGAAAATACATTGCGGCATTAGGAAGGTTGAGAACCACTGTCTAGCACTTCTGGAGACTGAGACAGGAGGATCACTTGAGCTCAGGAGTTCTAGATGAGTCTGAGCAGCATAGTGAGACCCTGTCTCTACCGCACACAAAAAAACTCATTAGATGAAACAGCCTAGGAAAAATTAGGGTTAGTTTTTTAGTTAAATATTTAACATTGACTTGGCTTAGAGATTGGGATCATTTTGGTTCCTGAAGTTATCTGTTCTTAGAAAGTAATCACATGAGAACTATTATATCTATTGTACTACATATGTGAAAGTGTTTTCTCTAGAATTTTTGGCATTTTGTTTTTAACTCAGGTTTTCTGTTTCTATTTTAAATCTTCTGTGGCAATTTTGTATAATTTGACTGATATGTAATCCAAATAATTTTTCAGTGAGAGATTTTAAGTGAGGTATTTGCGTGAAAGAGTCTATGTTTAGAAAGTATTAATAGCGTGTTTAAAAAAAAATCTACTGGGTTTAGATTGGAAGAATGCATGCATTTTGAACACAGAATTGTTGGATATGAATATTCTAGATTGGAAGAGTGCATGCATTTTGAACATAGAATTATTGGAAATGAATATTCTATATCCACATGTGTTAGCTGCATTAGAAAGGCTGCTATGCTGACAAGCTGGCCTGGCCTGCTGTGCACAAGGATTAGAGCTGATTGCAGCTGAGTGCAATGGAATGTTCCTGCTATTGAGCCTCTTATGAAAAAGCAGAAGAGTATGAGGAGTGATTTAGGGAATGTGCCAAGTCTGAAAACTGAGTAGTGGCCATTTTATTTAAGTGCTTTCTGTTGTTGCAGGAAATATTTTCAATGCCACAGATACATGTTTTATTGCCTTGACATTTTGGAGTCTCAGGCACCTATAAATGGCTTTGTTCAATAATATCCCATTATATCCCAGGTTTCTTCTACTTTCGAAGCATTTCTTATTGTCTGATTACTTTGTGAAAAGGGAAATGGGCAAAGTTAATGATCTAACTGCTCACATTTATGGTTAGGTTGTGTGTGTAATCTGGAGACATTGAACTTGTGTAAATTCCCTTAATAACAGGAGGTAAAGTTAGTTTTCACTTATGATGTGAGAATCCATCATGTGATTGAACTGAGATATTCTGCTTTTTCTGTAACCACAGTATTCTGTCTCTTGCCCTTTGGTAAATCTCGTTCATGTACTTATTAATCTTCCTTTGCCCAGGGAATTTTTTTTTTTCCAGTGCCAAATCTTAGTGGGATAGAAGTAACTCTGATTTTTTTCCCCCTAATTTTATTGCTTACATTGTGTGTGTGTGTGTGTGTGTATATATATATATATATATTTTTTTTTTTTTACATTGTATATTTTTAAAGGCTTTTTCAGTCATACACATTTCTAAATCAAATGTTGCACATCATACCTAGTGCAAAGAATGATTTCATATCCACTATTGAAAATTTGGGATAAAGGAAAGGAGGGACAAAATGGAGATTTGGAAAGGAAGAATTTAGAAAGAAATGCATTTAAATTTGTACGCTTTCTTGTTTTTAAAAATTACTACATAATCTTTGGAGTATATGTGATAGTTTAATACATACAGACAGTATATAATGATCAAATCAGGTTAATTGGCTGTCCATTGCTTCAAACATTTTTCTATGGTTTGGGACCATTCTAATCCTCTTCTATTTTGAAATATACAATAAATTTGATAGATTTTTCTTTATTGAATTTGGTTTGATGGTTGGTCTTTGTGTACTTTTGTATTCCAGTCTTTTCTTGTTAGTTTTAGTCTTTTGTTTCTCTCTATCAGTATTAACTAATTCTCACTTGTATTTAATCTGTGTTTCTTTTCCTGGGATCCATGGATAGAATTCTGAAGGTGGGCCTTGAAATTATATGCAAAACATAGTTCAGCATTTTCCTAGGGAGAGGTCAGTCATTTTCTTTTTTTTTTTTGAGACAGAGCCTCAAGCTGTCACCCTGGATAGAGTGCTGTGGCATCACAGCTCACAGCAACCTCCAATTCCTGGGCTCAAGCGAGTCTCTTGCCTCCGCCTCCCAAGTAGCTGGGACTACAGGCATCCGCCACAACACCCAGCCATTTTTTGGTTGCAGGCGTCATTGTTGTTTGGCGGGCTCGGGCTGGATTCGAACCGCCAGCTTAGGTGTACGTAGCTAGTGCCTTAGCCCGTTGAGCCACAGGCGCCGAGCCAAAAGTTTTTAATTTCAATGAAATCCAATTTATTTTTTCTTTTGTTGCTTATGTGGGCTCAGAAACCAGTAACCCCCAAATGAAAAGTCTTAGAAGCAGCTTCAGAAGCAAAAGTTTTTCTCCGACCTTTTCTGGTCCTCCAGTCTAAGACCCTCCCATCTAGGTCTCATTGTCCCCCGAGGCTAGCCACAGAAACCAGAATCCCTCCTTCTTAAGGCAGGTCATAAAAACCAAACCTCTTTTCCCCAAAGCCAGTCATAAAACCTTCAAATATTACTTTAACATTTCTTCTGCCTTTCTGTGTAAAAACCAACCATAAGGAAATTATCCGACCTACCTTGTTTGACCCCCTTATTCCTAATATGGCTCTGTCCCAAAAAGGAATGCATGCTCAGACAGGCAAGGAAGAACCTGGGTAGCCAGGCCTTGCTGTGTTTCCCCTTTTTGTTCAATCAAATTTCTACACCGCTATCCATACTGATTTTTCAGATGGCCAAGGGGGAACTTTCCCCTTGACCTCTACAGTGTCATATCCAAAAACCCCACTGCCGGGCGGCGCTTGTGGCTCAGTGAGTAAGGCGCTGGCCCCGTATACCGAGGGTGGTGGGTTCAAACCTGGCCCCAGCCAAACTGCAACAAAAAAATAGCCGGACGTTGTGGCGGGCGCCTGTAGTCCCAGCTACTCTGGAGGCTGAGGCAAGAGAATCGCCTAAGCCCAAGAGCTGGAGGTTGCTGTGAGCTGTGACGCCACAGCACTCTACTGAGGGCGACAAAATGAAACTCTGTCTCTAAAAAAAAAACCATTGCCTAATCCAAAGTCAAAGACTCACTCCTATATTTTCCCCTAAAAGTGTTACAGTTTTAGCTCTTACATGTGATTTGTTTTTTTTTTGGCTGGGGCTGGGTTTGAACCCGCCACCTCTGGTATATGGGGCCGGTGCCAATATTCCTTGAGCCACAGTCCCCACCCATAATTTTTTTTTTTTTTTAAGACGAAGGGTCCTGGCGTGATGGCTCATGCCTGCAAGCTTAGCACTCTGGGAGGCAGAGGTGGGAGAGATCTGTTGAGCTCAGGAATAGGAAAACAGAATGAGCAAGAGTGAGACCCTTGTCTGTACTAAAAAGAGAAAAATTAGGTGGGTGGCGCCTATAGTTCCAGTGACTTGGAAGGCTGAGGCAGGAGAATTGCTTGAACTCAGGAGATTGCTGTGAACTAGGCTAATCCCATGGAACTACTGCTCTAGCAGGGGCAACAGAGTGAGACTGTCTCAAAAAGAAAAAAGTTCTTTCTATCTTGAGTTGAGTTTTATCTCCTTGTAGCAGCAGTCGAATTACAATCAACAAATAATCTGATACTGGGCACACTGGCTATTTTGGAGGTTGTGGCAGGAGGATCCCTTGAGCCCAGGAATTTGATGTTACAGTAGGCTATGATCAGGTCACTGGACTCAACCTGGGCAATACATTAATACGCTGTCTAAAGAAAAGAAAAAGAAAGTAGGAAGAAAGGAAAGAAAAGAAAGAGAGAAAAGCAAGTAGCACCTTAACTGAGACCAGAAGGCACAGAAGCAGCGTGCTGGATATGGATGGGTGCAAGAGTGTTTAGTTTCTTTTTTCTTTTCTTTTTTTGAGGCAGAGCCTCAAGCTGTCACCCTGGATAGAATGCCGTGGCATCACAGCTCACAGCAACCCCCAATTCCTGGGCTCAAGAGAGTCTCCTGCCTCTGCCTCCCAAGTAGCTGGGACTACAGGCGCACGCCACAACGCCCGGCCATTTTTTGGTTGGCAGCCGTCATTGTTTGGCGGGCCGGGCTGGATTCGAACCTGCCAGCTCAGGTGTACGTGGCTGGTGCCTTAGCCCATTGAGCCACAGGCACCGAGCCAAGAGTGTTTAGTTTCAAAGGAATTATTTGAGCCTATGGGAGAGAGGGGAATCATTGTAAGAACCAAAACTGCTTTAAGCTGTCAGGTTTAAGAATGAAAGGGGAAGGTAAGGGGACAGGAATAAGAAGCCAGAGAGAAAGACCAGACAGCTCATTAAAGTCTTTGTGCTAAGAGTTGTCAGAGGGCTGCCTAATTTATAGTTTGGAAAAATCACTCTGGGATTGCGAGTATGTGGAGGCTGTGAAGGGAAGGGGTAGGGCGTTCTGTTAGGAAGTGGTTGCCGAAATCCAGACATAAGTTGGCCCCACTGGGAGAGGAGAGAAGAGGCTGGTTTGAGGGATGTCTAAGACACGTACACCTGAGCTGGAGGGTTCGAATCCAGCCCAGGCCGCCAAACAACAATGACGGCTGCAATCAGAAAAAAAATGGCCAGGCATTGTGGCGGGTGCCTGTAGTCCCAGCTACTTGGGAGGCAGAGGCGGGAGACTCGCTTGAGCCCAGGAATTGGAGGTCGCTGTGAGCTGTGATGCCACGGCACTCTATCCAGGGTGACAGCTTGAGGCTCTGTCTCAAAAAAAAAAAAAGACTTGGTGAGTGGAGGCGCTGAGGGAAATGCACTCCCAATTTCTCCCGCGTAAGCTCGGTTGCCTGGAGGGTCCCTTCACCCGCGCAAGGTGTAGGAGCACGTTTTAGCGGGCGGTGAAGATAGCGTCTGGCTGCTACCCGCGACAAACCCCAGAGACGTTCAACAGGGCGTCGGACGGAGAGGGCTGGAGCTCAGAGTCCGTCCCGCCCTTAAGCTCCGCCGGGCTCCGGTGAACGGCTGCATCAGAGTGGGCACCCGAGGCCACACCCGCGGGCCCCTGGAGGGCGCGTGCTCCGAGCCTGGGGGGCCGCCGCGCTCGCTCCTCCACTCGTACGCCCGGCCGGGGGCCGGGAGCGAGCCGCCTGCGGGGCCCGGAACCTTCTGCAGCGCCTCCCGCGTTCGCCGCGGGAGTCATCGGGGGAACCCGTTCGCTGTTGCTAAGGGGCGGCCCCGGAAGTGACGCGCCCGGGGTTTGTTGACAGCGGAGGCGGCGGCGGCGGCTGCAGGCTCCGAGCTGTAGGAGCCGGATCGGGGGAGGGGCCGGGCCCGGGAGCCAGCACCCGGTAGCCCACAGCCCCGCCGGCAGCCCTAAGGGCAAGGTAACGGCCGCGGGGTCCCCGTCGCGACCCCCTCCCGCCTGGGGCTCCAGTCCCCGGATCCCAAGCTCCTCCCCGCCGACCCGGTCTCCCCCGGACCCCGGCACTAGCCTGACGAGATCCCCAACCTACTGAGGCGCTCTGGCCCCAGATTCTCCCGGGCTTCATCCTCCGCTTCTCCTCGCCTACGAAGCATCCTGTCCGCCTCCCAACGCTGAGGGCAGCCCCATCCCAGGGTAGGTCCTGGACCCCGAGCCAAGGGATGTACCTGCGTCTTTCTCCTTCGCCTCCAGCCTCCAGGGCCTAAGCATCTCCACTGCAACCGTTTGCAGAGGTCCATCTCAGCCAATGGTGGGAGGGCTCCCTTCTCCATCCCTGCCGCCAGATCTGAGAAATGTGCTGTTAAAACTGAGCTCCCTTCCTCCAGATAGAAAATGACGCCCTGTCCGATGCCCCCACAAGATGGGGGATCGATGTAGGGCTGAAAGGGCCAGCTTCTGCTCCTCCTACCTGTTGGATGAGTTTAAGTTCCCCCAGAGCACTGCTTAAAAGCTCAGGGAGGACTTGGATTAGGAGTCAGCTCCCAAAAGCGATGACAAGGTGCAGGGAAATCCAGCAGGGTGGGAAAGGGATGGGTGGGGTTGCAACCTGAGGGCAAAGGGAGCCTAATAGGTGAGTTGAAAGTGCAACTGTCTGCTGGCCACTATAGCTGTGTGGGTGGAACTTGACTTGACTACTCTTGGACAGAAGGAGTCCAAGATTTCCAATCTTTGCCTATTCCTATCAGTGCATTGAGGGGAGGGGGAGATGTCTGATGCCTTGGGAAAATCCTCCTATATGATATTTACCATGGAAGTTTCTCGTCAGGGTTCCAACTAGCTAGGATGAGCATGAAAGACAGATTTGAAAAGGGTCACAGGCCGGACTTCATGGCTCACACCTGTAATCTCAACACTCTGGGAGGCCTAAGTGGGTGGATCACTTGAGCTCACAAGTTCAAGACCAGCCTGAGCAAGAATGAGACCCCTGTCTCTTTAAAAAATAAAAAATAAACAAGGTGGCTCGGCACCCGTAGCATAGTGGTTGCAGCGCCAGCCACGAATGCTGAAGGTGGCGGGTTCAAACCTGGACCAGGCCAGCTAACCAACAATGACAACTGCAATAACATCAACAACAAAAAATAGCTGGGCGTTGTGGCAGGCGCCTATAGACCCAGCTGCTTGGGAGGCTGAGGTAAGAGAATTGCTTGAGCCCAGGAGTTTGAGGTTGCTGTGAGCTGTGATGCTACAGCACTCTACCGAGGGTGATATAGTAAAACTCTGTCTCAAGAAAATAAATAAATAAATAAATAAATAAAACAGCTGAGCATTGTGGCAGGCACCTGTAGTCCAAGTGCGCCAGCTACTCTGGAGGCTGAGGTAAGAGAATAGCTTGAGCCCCAGAGTTTGAGGTTACTGTGAGCTATGATGCCGTGCACTCTACCAGGCCCAAGAAAGTAAGACTTTGTTTCAAAAACAAAAAGGGTCACAGGAGGCTATACTTAGAGCAGGAGGTGGTTGCCAGAGATAAAGGGCCTCTCCATTTTGGTTCATTTGTTCATTCAGCAAATAATAAACATATAGTCTGTAGGATAGTAATAAGTGCTACAGAAAAAAATAGAAAAGGAAGAACCATGAAGAGGGGCAGAGAGTGGGAGTCGCCTTTGTATAGAAGGTGGTCAGAGAAGCTCTCTAATAAAGTAACTTTTGAGCAGAGATGAGTGAGGGAGTAGGCCATGTAGCTCCCCTGTGTCAGAGCATTCAATAGCAAGTACAAAAGTCCTATAGTGGTCTTGAAACACCAAGAAGACAGGGGTGCTAGAGTAGGTTGAAGGAGGGGAAAAATGGTTGGGTAGGAAGTCATAGAACAGTGGAGACCAAATGTTGGACATGTCAGCAAATGTCTGTGTAATATAGGGCCACAGGGTATCTAATGGGACACCCTTTCAGAACTGTACTTGTTGAAAAGTCTGGTGATTGGAAAAAATACAGATTTGTTTTACATGACAAATAGCTATTGTGCTCTGGCCTTGTGTTATAAGTACACCTTTTCCATTTTTGTAATGACCATTGATAGAATAAATACAAAGAAACATGTCCATAGAGTAGCATTTAAGATGCTGCTGCTTCCTGGTTGTGTTTGGTAAAGGGACCTTTGTCCACCTCAGTCTTCTTATCTGTACAGTAGGGTTATTGAGCTAAATGAGTTCATATGCTGATGTGCTTAGTGCAATGTTTTGCACGGAGTAAGTACTCAATATATAGTGATCGTGATAATGAGGATGTTGAGGAGTGTTTTCACGTGTTTCCACCTCAGAGCCTTTCCTTTAGCACCAGCTGGTGGTGTCACAAGTTCTGGCTGCCTCCTTGAGTCACAGAGATTTGGGGAAATATAGGGGAGGCAAGGTAGAAACTTCGTGACACTCCTTAGTGGTAACAGTGGTTGTGTATTCTACAGGGAGGATGGTGGCTTTTTTTTTTTTTTGCAGTTTTTTTGGCTGGGACTGGGTTTGAACCTGCCACCTCCGGCATATGGGGCCGGCGCCCTACTCCTTTGAGCCACAGGCACCGCCCTGATGGCGGCTTTTATGACACCAGTAGAAGGTGATGGAGCTTTTAAAAAGAACCCAGAGGCTCAGTGCCTGTGGCTCAGTGGGCTAAAGTGCTAGCCACATACACCTGAGCTGGCAGGTTCGAATCCAGCCCGGGCCCGCCAAACAACAATGACGGCTGCAACCAAAAAATGGCCGGGCGTTGTGGTGGGCGCCTGTAGTCCCAGCTACTTGGAGGCAGAGGCAAGAGACTCTCTTGAGCCCAGGAATTGGAGGTTGCTGTGAGCTGTGATGCCACGGCACTCTACCCAGGGTGACAGCTTGAGGCTCTGTCTCAAAAAAAATAAATAAATAAAATAAAAATGAATAAATAAATAAAAAGAACCCAGAATCCCCAGCACTTGGGAGGCCGAGGCAGGTGGATTACCTGAGCTCACAGGTTTAAGACCGTCCTAAACCAGAACGAGACCTCATCTCTAAAAAAATAGCCAGACGGCTTGGCGCCTGTGGCTCAATGGGCTAAGGCACCAGCCATGTACACCTGAGCTGGCGGGTTCGAATCCAGCCCGGGCCCGCCAAACAACAATGACGGCTGCAACCAAAAAATGGCCGGGCGTTGTGGCGGGCGCCTGTAGTCCCA
>CAUYRH010032954.1:0-20004 GCA_963574655.1 Perodicticus potto | reverse complement strand
TTAAGCGAGTCTCCTGCCTCTGCCTCCCAAGTAGCTGGGACTACAGGCGCCTGCCACAACGCCCGGCCATTTTTTGGTTGCAGCCACCATTGTTGTTTGGTGGTCTGGGCTGGATTTGAACCCGCAAGCTCAGGTGTACGTGGCTGGCGCCTTAGCCCGTTGAGCCACAGGTGCCGAGCCCATGGCACTTCTTTATCACAGAGGATGGCCTCAAGCCTGTGTGTCTGACCCATGCCCAGGTATCTGACAAAGTTTTATATCCTGACAGATGCCCCTTGTCTGACCTGTGTGCAGCTTATTCCTTGCGAGTTAGCAGATAGCCACTCTCTATAAGAGTCCTGACCAGGAGAGAAGTTACATTGGGGTGTAACAGTTGGGTAAGACACACAGGAGGCAACTCAAGACATGTGAAATAGCAGAAGTTTATTACTGGCATATGCACAAGCAAAGAGGGCAGTATGCCTCCCAGGGCCAGCAGCATGGGGGGAGCCATTCAGGACATGTACCCTTAACTAGATGGCGGGGAGCAGGAAAGATTGTGTGAGCAAGGGACCTCTAGGATGAGGTGATTGTTGAGATCCAGGGCATTACCGAGTATATGACCTCAAGGAGTTATGATTGGTGGGTTTAGAACAAACAGGTGTGAGTTCCATGGAGTTATGCTATGACCGAGAGATGAGCAGTGTGAGTTCCATGGACTTATGCTACGACAGAGAGATGAGCAATGTGGCATATCTGAGCAATTCTCAGGGACGAGGCGGTCCGTGGGGGAAAGACACTTAAAATTACTGAATTAACCTCTTGACTAAAAAGACAAAGGAATGTAATAAAAATCAAACAATTTTACAAATCTAAAGAGGTTGTAAGCCATTAGACCTGTGATTAAAAGGGTTTCTTTCTCTATTTCACTTAGTACTTCAGCTTTTTAACAAGATGAAAAATATTACTATAATTTACATACCCTGCCTAAGGAACCCTGATGTTTAGTGTGGAAAATAACTGTAGAAATTTGTTAACAAGGAAAACTGTATAAATTTTATAGTTTAGGTATTCAGAGCTTGGAGTAAGCAACAGTTTAAACTTTCTCTTTTTTAAAATTTCAACAGTGATCCTTATGTGAGAGTGACATTATATGACCCAATGAATGGAGTTCTTACAAGTGTGCAAACGAAAACCATTAAAAAGGTTAGACTTAACAGTATTCAAACATTTTTTAAATGTACTTTGTTTTATTTTTGTATGAAAAAAATATAAAAAAATTAGTTATACTATGTCTATTATTTTATAGACTTTGAATCCGAAATGGAATGAAGAAATATTATTCAGAGTAAGTATGCATCTTATTTTATTCAAACAGAAAAAAATAAAGTTTTTTTCAATAAGTAGAATTATCAATTCTCATAGTTTAAAATATGTTCTTAGAATTTCTCAGAGTTTTAAAAATTTAAAAAACTAAAATTGGGGATGATAGGGCTTTCTTATCTTATTATGAAAAACCTTTTAACATGAAAAACAAATGTAATGTAATGGGATTGAAAAAAATTGTACAACTGGAATTATCTTATTCTAATAAAACTGATTTAGTGACTATGCAGTAGTTATATTCTGATTTTAGCAGATCGTGGTATTTTCCCATAATGATGATGCGGCATTTGTGTCTCCCCAATGATTTGTTTATTAAATAGACTGACCAGGCAAAGCTGATGAGGACCTATCAATAAGTGAATACGTTTCTTCTTAATGCACTTTTCATTCACATTTTTGCCTTTCCTCCTCACCCCACCTCAATATACCATAGGAGCAAACTCCAATCAGCAATTATTTCTGGCTCCCCAGGAGTGCCCGCACACTGACACTGTCTCCTTGTGCCAATACAGTAACAGTAAGCAGAGTCCTTACTCTTACCAGAATCAATAC
Source organism: Perodicticus potto (assembly GCA_963574655.1). Taxonomy (NCBI): domain Eukaryota; kingdom Metazoa; phylum Chordata; class Mammalia; order Primates; family Lorisidae; genus Perodicticus; species Perodicticus potto. The sequence goes on along the minus strand of CAUYRH010032954.1, from coordinate 18,087 downwards.
CCTCCCAACAGTGCTGGAGATGCCCTCCAGTAATTTCCCACTTTCCACTTTATTATTCCTGCTTGTATCATTCTTCCTCGACCCCTTATTTTCCTGTGGCTAGTGATTCATTTCTCTCTTCCCCTGAATAACATGTCTGAAAGAATTGCCTGCCCTCATCATTTCTGCTTCATTAGCCCTCTCTAATCTAACTTGCACCCCTTGCCCCGTGCTCAGATTAACGAAACTGTTGCTAAGGTCACCAGTGACTTCTGTGTTGCCAGGGTCATCTGATGAAATCTTGCTCATGCTCTTAGCCTTTGACAAAGGTGACCATTCTCGGAACACCAGCCTCTCTGGGGTTTCCATGGCATCACGAAGGAAGCCGCTCTTCCTTATTCCACGCACAAAGGTTTTGTGTTTTTGTTTTATTCCATTTTAACAAAGTGAATTAAATGGGAAGAAATTGCTGAAGCAAAAGTCAAAGGTGCTGTTACTGAAGACCCCACCAGCAGCGCCAATTAGGTTGCTCCTGGGTTTGTTTAGAGAAAGATTTTCCCCACCCTGTCTCCTGTGGCATAGGAATAGCATTTTAAATCAGTTTAGAAAGTTTGGATTCTTGAGGAGATGTTATTGAGTCAATTGAATAGTCATATGGAAGAAAAAAAAAGAAGCTATGTATCTATTTTTACTCTTACACCAGAATACCACTTTTGATAATGTCTGGTTTTGATTGCTTCTTTGGCACAAGTGGTGGTTAGGAGAGAGTTTTAAAGTTCCCAGGTTGTTCAGTTTTCGTTTATTTATACTTTTATTATTATTTTACTTATTTTGATTACATTTTCTCAGAGATACATGTATTTTCAAGAGATCAAAGTTTTCTTCATATTCTTTCCTTTTTTCTGATATCATTGGCTTGCCCATGTCAAATAATGTTTAGTCATAATGATGATAGATGAATATTTATCTTGTTCCAGATTTTAATGGGAATGCACCTAGCCTATCTCCATTAAACATGGATAGCTTTTTATTATCTTATCATGTTAAAAAGATACTCAGCTACTACTGTTTTTTCCTGAGTTTTAAAAGAAACATATCAACATTTCTAATTTTAGCCACAATGCAGTAATAGGATATTGGACTTAACATGATGCTACAAGCAACTATAAAGCTTGGGAGATAGCGGAATGGGAAGGTGTTGGTCAAAGGGTACAAACTTACAGGTATAAAATAAATTAAATTCTGGAGATTTAATATATAGCATAGGGACGGTCGTTAATAACACTGTATGGTATTCTTGAGATTTACTAACAGATTTTAAGGGTCCTCACCAAAGACATTCCCCATAGTGACTATGTGTTGTGACACATGTATTAATTCATTTGATTGCAGTTATTTTACAAAGTGTACATATATCAAGTCATCACATGTCCACCTTGAATATATACAATTTTTCCTTGTCAACTATACCTCAAAAAAGCTGGGGAAAAAGAAGAAACCTACTTAGATATAATGAAATAGGTTAAAGTTAAAAAAAATGCAAAAAGACATAATTATACAAAAATTACACAAAAGCTGAAGTAGCTATAATAATGTCAAAGTAGACTTCAGAACACAGAAATTACTGGGGTTAAAGAGAGCCTTTATAGAATGATAGAGTCAGTTCATGAAGAAGTCATGACAATTCCAACTGTGTAATGCATTTAACAACAAAGCTTCAAAATGTCCAAAGCAACAAATAATAGAACTGGAGAAAAGGAGAAATAGGCACATATATAATTATACCTGGAGAATTCAACACTCTTCTCTCTTTCAGTAATTGGCAGAACAAGGAGACAAAAAAATTTAGTAAAGATATAAAAGATCCAGAATAACACTATCAAATCAGTTTTATCTAATTGACATGTACATACCGTTCACCCCAACAACAGCAGAATAAACAGTCTTTTCGAGTATACATGGAATATTTACTGAGTACTCTGGGCCAAAACCCAAACATTAATAATTTCAAAAGAATAGAAATTATGCAAATGGTCTCTGACTATAATGGCATCAAAGTAGGAATCAATGACAAAAAGGTATCTGGGAAATCTTCAAATATTTGGAAATTAGATACTGCCAAATAAGCCATGGGTCAAATAAAAATTCTTGAGGATTAACTGGGCGTTGTGGTGGGCACCTGTAGTCCCAGCTACTTGGGAGGCTGAGGCAAGAAAATCGCTTAAGCCCAAGAGTTTGAGGTTGCTGTGAGCTTTGATGCCACAGCACTCTACTGAGGGCTACATAGTGAGACTCTGTCTCAAAAAAAAAAAAAAATTCTTGAGGGAAATTAGAAAATATTTTAACAGAATGATATAAAAATACACCACAATGTATATGTTGCAGCCAATACAATGCTTATAGGGAAATATATGAGATTAAATGCTTATATTAGGAAAGAAGTGAATCATTAAGCTTTCACCTTAATAAACTAGAAAGTAGTATTATTGCAGAACCTACATTCAGTGTATATTGAAGAATACCATGAATAACTTTATTCTCAAAAATTCAATAACTTAGATGAGACGGACCAGTTTTTTACATGACAAATCCTACCAAAACTCACTTAAGAAATAGATTACCTGAATAGTCTTATATTTCTTACGAAATTGAAGTTGAAGTTTAAAACCTTTCAACAAAGAAAACTTCAGGCCCAGGTAGTTCTATTAAATACTATCACATGTTTAAGGAATAATTAATTCTGATTCTACACAATGTCTTACTGAAAATAGAAGAATAGGGAACATATCCCCTTATTTATAAGGCCAGCATTGCCCTGATATCAAAGCCAGACAAGAGGCTTTATAAGAAAATAAAATTACATTGGCCCTGAATCAAGACCAACAGTTTGCTGAAGCTGTTGGTTAGCAGGAGCCTAAAGAATTATCTTTCAGTGGTCTGTTGACCATTTCAGAACCTTGGAAATGTAATACTCAATTCATTTGAAAGAAACAATATGAGTCATTGGTGACAGATATAGGCTAGTATTTATTTGTAGTCTTAATACTGGGGTTCCAAAATATCCATAAAATATTATGTTTATCTCAAGAAGATCTTTAAGTTATTCGTTAGAATTATAATGCTGTTAAATCTTAATTACAATCCCCCGAAAGTACTGTGGGTTTTCACCCAAAATAAAAAGATAATTCTACAATTAAAAAAAAAAGATAACAAAGAAGCATGCTGGTAACTGTCTTTTTCCCCCCAGAGACAGTCTCAACATTTTGTAAAAGCAAAATGTGTAAGTTATCATAAAAATAGATAGTTAAATATTTGCTATAAATAGCAAAAAAAAAAAAAAAGAAAATTACAGATTACTAACCTTTATGACCATAGCCTGTTTGTGCTAAGTTCACTGTTTTGGGACCCTTCCATTCTGAAAGGGCCTGTAATTTGTTCTCACAGGGATAGATACCCCTTCTGGGTGTGTGTTTGTCTTTCCTGTCTGCATAACCTCAGCCAGTACAGCTATCTGGGGGCTTACCACATACAGAATGCATAATCTATAAGGTTGTAAATCCATACATCAATCTGACCTTCCGGGGACCCAATTCATAGAGAAGGAGGTGCAAGAGTGAGCTCCATGGAATCCATTGGTCTCATCACCTATCACACCATCTAGGTGTGGCCTCATAGAGCACTGGGAAGGCCTACTAAGGCATGACTGAAGTACTAATTTGGAGTAGTATTCTGTAAAGATGGCCTGCCCTTCTTTGGGATATAGTTTATTCATTTAATCAGAGGTCTCAATATGAGACTATTTTTCCAAGTATGCATTGGTCCAGGGACAAAGGAGTGGGAATAGGAGTGACCCCACTTACGATGTTTCAGTGATCTACTGGAGGACTTCCTTCTTCCCATTCACACTCTCTGGGCTCTGCAGGGTTAAAGGACTGAGTCCTCAAAGACAGCACATTTTTTCTAGGGACACAGAAAGTGTCTCATGGAACCATCGTCTACAGTGGCTACCAGACCACTCTGGACTCCTTGTATCCAGGAACTAGCAGGCAATTGTGACCATCACTAGGTTGAGTTTGCTTGTATAGTCATTCTCCAGCATCTATTAGGTTTTTGCAGGAACTAGACTAGAGATTAAATGAATGTGTTATAGGAACCACCCTTGCATTCTTTAGGTCTTTAGTGGTGACACTAATCTCTGACATTCCCACTAGGTTGCAATATTTTTGTTTTGTTTTATAAACAGCTTTATTGAGATATAATTCCTATAAAATATAATTCACCCACTTAATGTACACAAGTCAATGGTTTTTAATATATTTACACAGTTGGTGCAATTCTCACCAAAATCAATTTTAGAAATTTTTTATCACTCCATAAAGAAACCCCATGCTCACTAGCTGTCACTTCCCATTTCCCCCAGTTTTCCCCTGATGCTTACCCCTCTCCCCAGGCAACTGCTGGGCTTCTTTCGGTCTCTATGGATTTGCCTGTTCTGGATATTTCATGTAAGTGATATCATAAAATATGTGGTCCTTGGTGTGTAGCTTCTTTCACTTAGCATAATATTTTCAAGGTTCAACCATCATGTAGCATGTATAAATACAGGTTGAGTATTCTTTATCCAAAACACATGAGACCAGAAGTATTTCAGATTTTGGAGTTTTTCAAGATTTTGGCATCTTTGCATTACGCATACAAGTCAAACACCCCAAATCCAAAAATTCAAAAATCCAAAATGCTCCAATGAGCATTTCCTTTGAGCGTCTTGTCAGTGCTTAAAATGTTTTGGATTTTGGAGCATTTTGGATTTTGGATTTGGTATGCTCAATTTGTACGTCATTTCTTTTTATTGCCAAATAATATTCCATTACGTGGAATACCACATTTTATTTACCAACATGCATCAGTTGATGGGCATCTGGGTCATTTCTACTTTTTCACTACCATGAACAATGATGCTGTGAACATTCATGTTCAAGTTTTGGGTTAGCATATGTTTTTCATTTTCTTGAGTGTGAACCTAGGAGTAGAATTGCTGGATCATTCCTGTGTTTAACCATTTGAGGAACTGCCAAACTATTTTTCTAAGTGGCTGTAGCATTGTACATCCTCGGCAGCAGTGCGTAAGCATTTTAATTTCTCCACATCCTTGCCAACACTTCTTAACTGACTTTTTTTTTTATTATCACCCTTCCAATGAATATAAAATGGTACCTCATTGTGATTTTTTTGAAGTTTTTGGCCGCGGCTGGGTTTGAACCCGCCATCTCCAGTATATGGGGCCGGTGCCTTGCTCCTTTGAGCCACAGGCACCACCCATTGTGATTTTTTTTTTAATTTTTATTAAATCATAATTATGTGCATTGTTTTTTTTTTTTTTTTTTTTGGAGATAGTCTCACTTTGTTGCTCTTGGTAGAGTGGCCGTGGCGTCGTATCTCATAGCAACCTCAAACTCTAGAGCTCAAGCAATTCTCTTGCCTCAACCTCCCAAGTAGCTGAGACTATAAACACCTGCCACAACGTCTGACTATTTTTAAAGACAGAGTCTTGCTCTTGCTCCACCTGGTCTGGAACCTGTGAGCTCAGGCAATCCGCCCACTTCGGCCTCCTCATTGTGATTTTGATTTGATTTCCCTGATAACTAAGAAAGTTGAACGTTTTTTGTGTGCTTATTGGTGAGTTCTGTTTCTTCTTCAGAGAAATATCTATTCATATCCTTTCCCCATTTTTTAATTGGTGATTTGTCTTTTTATTATTGAGTTGCCATCATTATTCTAGATACAAGTGTCTTATATGTAGTAAGATACACTATCTGCAGAATGTTTCTTCCATTGTGTGGGCTGTCTTTTTACTTTGATAATGTCTTTTGAAGCACAAAAGTTTTACATTTTCATGATGTTCAGTTTATCTGTTTTTTCTTTTGTTGCTTGTGCTTTTGGTGTCATAGCTATTCAATATTGTTTTTGATTTATTATGTTGACCAGAGAGAAGGACAGGTTAAGAGTCCTTCACTTGGCCTTTTCAGTATGGCGAACTCTTATCCCAGGGGCCATAGATCCATGGTGAGGGGGTGCATATCTAACTGCTAGTTATGCAATCCCAATTACATGCATACTTTGGAGATTGTGGGTTCATTTCCAGACCACTGCAGTAAAGCAAATATTATAATAAAGTCATTCACGGAAATTTTTTTCCCAGTGCATATAAAAGTTATGATTACACTATAGTATAGTCTATAAGGTGTGGAATAGCAGTAGGTCTAAAAGAACAATGTACATACCTTAATTAAGAAATACTTCATTGCTAAAAAATGCTAACAGTAATCCGACACAGAGACAGGAAATGAGCAAGTGCTATTGGGAAAATAGTACCAACATACTTCCTAGTAGCAAGGTTGCCACAAACTTTCAATTTGTAAAAAAAAAAAAAAAAAAAAATACATTATCTGTAAAGTACAATCAGATGAAGCATAATGTAATGAGATATGCCTTTACACACGTAAGAGCCTGGGAGAAAATTGCTTAAGTGGCATAAACAAGATGGCTGACTAGAGGCACTGATGCTTGTCCTCCTCATGGGAAAGGACCAAGGTAATAAATACACAACTAAAATTTGACTGGAGTGCCTAAGGGAGAGGACTGGGGTGCAGCAAGTAGGTGGGCAAGGTCCCTGTGGAACATGGAAGCCCAGCCTGGTAGTGTAGAAAGGAGAGTGAAGCACCCTGCCTCTGCCGCCTTATCTCCCAGGGCAGGAGTGGTTTGGAGTGAAGAGGGACTTGCCTTGTGGGGAAAGGACAAGCAGAAGACCCCCACAGGACCCTAACTGCCACCACAGATACCTGTACTCCTTATTACACCATTCTCACAAGCCAGGAGCTCAATTTGGTGAGCTGACTGAAATTCATGCCATTGTATTGCTCCATATTAGAGGCACAAGTTATAAACAACCCCCAACCCCTCCAGATCCAAGCTGCTAGAGCACTGTGCCATCATGAAACTAGAGGCATACTGGAGTACACCTTGTTCTGGAAGCCAGTAGCCGCTGTACCTCTTCAAGCTTAGGGTGCCATCATCATTACACCAAGCACACATGGTTATCTGCAGTGCCTCAACCCCAACTGGGCTCAGGAAGAGCCATGACTCTGATCCTATACAGTGGTGAAGCCAACCTTGGGCTGGCTGAACAACATGCACCTGGCACTCCTATTCACCTGCCAGAGAAGTAATCCACTGGCCCTACCCTTGAGCTGGCTGAGCAGCCACATATCCATACTCCTAGCCAGAGAGACAGCCCAGTGGGCCTACCCATGATAGATATGCCCCCAAGCTGCTGATCAGCTGCATGCCTATGTGTCCAGCCTGAGAAGCAGCTCAGTAGAATTGCCTTTAGCAAATTCACTCTTGAACCAGCTTAGCATTAGCCTGTGCTGCCCTCCACCCCCCCATACATACACAGAAAACTGCCCTCCTGCTCTGATTTTGGTGATCTAGTATCCAAGATGGCTGAATCACCATGTGCACACATGTACTCTAGCCTGAGAAACTGCCCTATGAGCCCTTCCCCAGCAAAGCTGTTCCAAAGCTGCTCCCAAGCTGAAGCCTAGGCCACTAAGGCACTTGCAGACATGGCTAATGTAGATTACAGCTGAAGAAACTGCAGAGATTATACTACTGTATCCACTTAGAACAAAAGCTAATGAACTCCCTCCCAGCTACACCCTAAGACCAATCTATAGGATTAAATCGTTCCCTGTTCTGTAAAATTGGAAGATGTAACTGTTCTACCAGATGTACAGATATCAATGTAGGGACACAAGAAGGATGAAAAGAAAGTAAACGTGACACCCGTAAAGAAATATTGTAATTCTCTAGTAACCAGCAAGAAAGTATACAAAATGCCAGCAAAGGAATTCAAAATAATAATCTTAAGGAAATTCAGCAATATACAAGAGAATACACATAGACAACACAACAAAAAAAAAAAAGGGAAAAAATTCGTGATCTGAACGAAAAATTTAACAAAGAGGTATCATATAAAACAGTGGTTCTCAACCTGTGGGTCGTGACCCACAGGAACTGTATTAAAGGGCCGTGGCATTAGGAAGGTTGAGAACCACTGATACAAAGAACCAATTTTGGAAGGCCAAGGTGGGAGGATTGCTTGAGGTTAAAAACTTGTGACCAGCCTGAGCAAGAGTGAGACTTTGTCTCTACAGAAAGTAGGAAAAAAATTAGGTACGGTAGTGTGTGCCTGTCATACCAGCCATTCAGGAGGCTGAGGCAGGAGGATCACTTGGGCACAGCAGTTTGAAATTGCAGTGAACTATGATGATGCTACTGCACTTTAGCCTGGGGAACAGAGTGAGACCTGTTTCAAAAAAAACAAACCTGGAGCAGTGGATCACACCTGTAATCCTAGAGCTCTGGAAGGCAGAGGAAGGTGGATTGCCTGAGCTCAAGAGTCTGAGACCAGCCTGAGCAAGAGCAAGATCCTGTCTGTTTTTTTTTTTTTTTTTTTTTTTTGAGACAGAGTCTCACTTTGCTGCCTTTGGTAGAGTGCCTTGGCATTATAGCTCACAGCAACCTCAAACTCTTGGGCTTAAGCGATTCTCTTGTCTCAGCCTCCCAAGTAATTGGCAGTATGGGCGGCCACCACAATGCTTGGCTGTTTTTAGAGACAAGGTCTTACTCTGGCTCAAGTTGGTCTCAAACTCTTGAGCTCAGGCAATCTACCCACCTTGGTCTCCCAGAGTGCTAGGATTATAGGTGTGAGCCACTATGCCCGGCCTCTCATGTTGACTTTTATTTGCATTTTTCTGGATTAGGGATGATGGGCATTTTTTAATGTGTTTCTTCGTAAGAAAAGCTTCTGTTCATGTTTCTTGTGCAGTTTTTAATGGGGTTGTTTGATCTTTTCATGTTGATTTGCTTGAATTCTTTGTAGATTCTTTGTTATTAGCCCTTTGTCAGAAGTGTAGCTTGCAAATACCTTCTCCCCTCATAGAGGTTTGTCTCTTTGCTTTGTTGATTATATCCTTAGCTGTGCAGAAACTTTTTAACTTCATCGGGTACCATTTATTTATTTTTCTAGTTACGACAATTAGCTTTGGGGTCTTCATATATTCTTTCCCGAGGCTGACATCATTAAGAACTTTTCCCATATTTTCTTCTAGAATTTTTTTTAGTTTAATATCTTAGGTTTAAATCTTTTTACACCATGAGTTGATTTTTGTGCAGGTCCTATTTCAGTCTTTTATATGTGGACAACAAGTTCTCCCCACACTATAGGGAGTAGGGACTCTGTTCCTCAGTGTATGCTTTTATTTGCTTTGTCAAAAATCAAATGGCAATATGAGGCTAGTTTCATCTCTAGATTCTCTGTTCTGTTCCATAGATCTGTGTCTGTATTTTTGTGCCAGTACCATACTGTTTTCATCACTATAGACTTGTAATATAGCATAGCCTGAAGTCTGGTAAAGTAATGCCTCCAAATTTGTTCTTATAGAATTGCATTGGCTATTTGAGTTTTTTTCTGATTCCATACGAAGCATAGAACTATTTTTTCAAGATCTATATAAAATATGACATTGATATTTTAAGGGGATTGCATTCAATGTATAGATTACTTTGGGTAGTATAGACATTATAACAATGTTAAGTCTTCTGAGCCATGAACATGGTATGTTCTTCCATCTATTAATATCCTCTGTAATTTCATTTCTTAGTATTACACAGTTCTCTCTATAGAGATCTTTTACATGATTCGTTAAATATATTCCAAGATATTTCATTTTCTTTCATGCTACTGTGAAGGGTGTTGTGCCCTTAATTTGATTCTCAGCTTGACTATTGTTGGCATATATGAAGGCTCTGATTTTTGTATATTAATTTTATATCCTAAGTCATTGCCAAATTTTGGTATCAATTTCAGGAATCTCTTGGTTGAGTCCTTACAGTTTTGTAGGTATAAAATTGTATAATCAGCAAAGGGTGATAGTTTGACCTCTTCTGTATCCCTTTGAATACCCTTGATATCCTTCTCCTGTCTGATTGCTTTGGCTTAGATTTACAGTACTTTGCTGAATAGTAGCAGGGATAGTGGACATCCTTGTCTGGTTTTTGTTCGAAGTGGTAATGGTTTCAGTTTTTCTCCACTCAAAATGAGTTGGAGAGTTTGTCATAGATGGCTTCTATTAATTTAAGGAATGCCCTATTTGTACCAGTTTTTTTTTAAGTGTTCTCATCAAAAAAAGGTGTTGAATTTTATCAAATGCTTTTTCTGCATCTATCGAAGGATCATAGGGTCTTTGTTTTTACTTCTATGTATATGGTGAATTATGTTCATAGATTTGCATATGTTGAACCAGCCTTGCATCTCTGGGATGAAGCCCACCTGGTCATGATGAATTATTTTTTTGCTGTGCAGCTCAATTCTGTCTACTAGGATTTTATTGAGTATATTTGTATCTATATTAATTAAAGATAGTGGTCTGTTTCTGCACAACTAAGGACATAACAAACAAAGCTAATAGACACCCTTCAGAATGGGAAAAGATATTTACATATCAGGAATCTGACAAAGGCTTGATAACTAGGCTCTATAAAGAACTCAATCAACAAAAAAAGAGCTAACAATCCAGTCTATCACTGGGTAAGAAACATGAACAGAATCTTCTCTGAGGAAGACAGACAAATGGCTAATAAACATGAAAAAATGCTCACCATTCTTAATCACCAGAGAAATGCAAATCAAAACCACCCTGAGATGTCACCTAAACCCAGTAAGATTAGCCCACATCACAAAATCCCAAAGTTGCTGATACTGGCACAGCTGTGGAGAGAAGGGAACACTTTTACACTGTTGGTGGGACTACAAACGAATACAGCCCATTTGGAAAGAAGTATGGAGAGTAATGAGTAATGTGTCCACATTTATGGTGCATCTTAGAAGGGTACAGGTAAAACTTACTAAATGTAGAACATAAATGTCTGTACACAATAACTAAGAAAATGCCATGAATGCTATGTCAACTGGTTCGATGAAAATTTTTCAGATTGTATATAAAACCAACGAATTGTACCCCATGATTACATTTATGTACACAACCATGGTATAATAAAAAAATAAGGAAAAAAATAAAAAAAACAAGAAATATGGAGAATCCTCAAAGAACTCTAATTAGATCTCCCATTTGACCCCACAATCCCACTACAAGGCATCTACTCAGAAGAGAAAAAAAAATCATTTTATCATAAGGACATATGCCCTAGATTGTTTATTGCAGCTCAGTTTACAATCATGGAAATGACCTAGATGTCCATCAATTCAGAAATGTTAACAAACTATGCATACCATGGAATTCTGTTCAGCCATAAAAAAGATGGTGACTTCACATCCTTTGTATTAACCTGGATGGAGTTGAAACACATTCTTCTCAGTAAAGTATCACAAGAATGGAAAAGCAAATATCCAATGTACTCAATACAAATATGAAGCCAGTAGATGATCTAATTCAGGCCCACATTGGAGAAACTCATTTCAATTCAAGTTGGGGGGAGGGAAAATGAGGAGGCAAAGGGGAGGTGGAATTTGGGGTGCTCCCACTGAATGGGCTCACTGTAGGGGTGTATGGCACACTTTGGGGGTGTAGGACGTTGCTACAAGAGGAACTCTACCTAACAAATTCAAATATTGTGATTTGGTTGATTATACTTTCATATTAACCTAAAATAAAACAAAAAAAATAAAGATATTGGTCTGTAGTTTACCTTTTTTTTGTTCAGTCCTTTCCTAGTTTAGGTATCAGGGTGATATTTGCTTTATTGAGGAGTTGGAGAGGGTTCTTTCCTTTTCAATGTTGTGAAATAAATTCTGCAACATAGGTATAAGCTCTGAAGGTTTGGTAGAATTTGGGTGTGAAACCATCCGGTTCAGGACTTTTTTTGTTGTAAGTTTTTCTGTTGTTTCAATTTTAGTGTTTGATATTGGTCTGTTCAGGAGTTCTGTTTCTTCCTGGTTGAGTCTGGAAAGGTAGTCTGATTCCAGGAATTTGTCCATTTCCTCCATTTTCAAATTTCTGAGCATAGAGATTTTTGTAGTATTCAGTGATGATATTTTATATTTCCATAGTATCTGCTGTTAATGAAAGGTGTAAACAGTGGTGCCCAGAGATGAGGCCCCAGAGAAAGTGTTCAGGCCAGGTTTATTGAAAGGGGATGGTGACTCTGCCTGGGCAGTGCAAAGATTTTATATGGGGTTGTGGGGGGTGGGCACATTCCACAGGTTGTCTGTCAGGTTAGGGTCTTTTGGCTTGAACTTTGGGTGGGGGGAGGTGGCTAACCAGATCCTTTATGTCTTTGTCTTAGGAGAGGAGGAGGGCGGGGAAAGGATTTGTGTGTGGCTGCATTAGGCCACCCCATCAGTTATTTCCCCTTTATTGTTTCTGATTGAATTTATTAGAGATCTTTTTTTGTTTCTAGTTGATCTAGCAAAAGGCTTATCAATTTTATCTTTTTTCTTTTTTGAGACAGAGTCTCACTTTCTTGCCCCCTGTAGAGTCCCATGACATTATAGCTCATAGCAACCTCAAACTCTTCAGCTCAAGCCATCCTCTTGCCTCAACCTACAGACACCTGCCACAATACTTGACTATAGGGTCTCGCTCTTGCTCATGCTAGTCTCGAACTCATGACCTCAAGTGATCCACTTACCTCAGCCTCCCAGAGTGCCAATTTTATCTTTTTAAAGGACCAGCTTTTCATTTTGTTAATCTTCCTCATAGTTCTTTTAGTTCTGATCTGATTTTGGTTACTTTTGTTCTGCTAAGTTTGGGATTAGGTTGCATTTCTTTTTTCAGTTCCTTGAGATGATTCATTAGATTGTTGATGTGTATGCTTTCTGGTTTCTGGATATGCACAGTTTAAGGCAATGAATTTCCTTCTCAAGACTGCTTTTGCAGTGTCCCCCAGGTTTTGATAGCTTATGTCCTCATTATCATTTTGTTCAAGGAATCTATTGATTTCTGACTTTATCTCCTCCTTGACCCAGGTATCGCTCAGCAGTAAGTTTTTTAGTTTCCATGACTTTGTGTGGGGATGAATGTTTCTGTTGGAATTGATTTCTATTTTTATTCCATTGTGGTCTGTAAAGATACATGGATAATTTCTATTTTTTTCAATTTGTTGAGTCTTGTTTTGTAACCTGGGATGTGATTGATCTTGGAGAATGATCCATGAGCTGATAAGAAAAATGTATATTCAGTGGTATTGTGGTGAAATGTTCTGTAGATGTCTGTTAAGTCCATTTGTTTTAGAGTTGTGTTTAAGTCCAAAGCTGCTTTGTTTGATTTCTGCTTGGGGGATCCATCCAGTTATGTCAGTGAGGTATTGAAATCCTTGGCTATTACAGTGTTGTTCTTTATCATGTTGTTTAGATCAAGTAGAATTTGCTTTATATGGGCAGCACCTATGGCTCAGTGGGTAGGGCATCTGCCCCATATACCGAGGATGGTGGGTTTGAATCTGGCCCCGGCCAAACTGCAACAACAAAAAAAAAAATTGTTTTATAAACCTGGGGGTACTAAGTTGCATGTATAAATATTTATGATTGATAGGTCTTCTTATTGAAATTGTCCCCTTCACCTGCTTATAATGACCATATTCGTCTGTCTTTACTTTTGTTGCTTTAAAGTCAATGGTATCTGTGATGAGAGTTGCAACTCCTGCTTTCTTTTGGTTTCCATTTCCATGAAACATTGGTTTTTAGCCCTTCACTCTGAGTTTTGATGTATTGTTGGGGGTTAGATGTTTTTCCTGAATTTAACAAATACTTGGTTTGTGTTTTTTGATCCAATCAGCCAGCCTGTGTCTCTTCAGTGGAGAGTTCAAACCATTCATATTTACTGAGAAAGTCAATAAGTAGGGTAGGTTTCTGTTCATCCTGTTGTGTGGATCCTATTGCTGTGTTTTATCACTTTGGTCATGGTGGTTGCTAGGCTTTGTCCTTTAGTTTCTAGGTAGTTTTACTTTGATGGGAGTCCATTGTGTTGGTCTGTGTTAAGTATAAGTCTGAGTATTTCCTGCAGGGTTGGTCTGGTAGTTACAAATTTCCTCAAAGTTTGTTTGACAGGAAAAGATTTGATTTCTATGTCAGATATAAAACTTAGTTTTGCAGAATGTGAATCTTGGGTTGGCGGTTGTTCTGCGTGAAATAATTGAAGATAGGAGCCCACTCTCTTCTGGCTTGTAAGGTTTTGCTGAGAAATCTGCTGTTAGCCTGGTGGGCTTACTCTTGTAGGTCAAATGTTTATGTGTGGCTGCTTGTAGAACTTTTTCTTTCATTTTGGCTTTGGCTAGGTTAATTACAATATGTCTAGGAAATGTTCTGTTTGAGTTGAGTCATTCTAGAGTTTAATATCCATCTAGTAACTGTCTGTCTGAGTCTCTAGTGATGCTTGGGAAATTTTCAGCTATAGTATCTTCAACTAAAGCCTCCATGCTTTTGGGACTCCCTTCTTTTCCTTCAGAGTTACCTATAATTCATATGTTTGTACATTTTGCACGGTCCCATATCTAAGAGATTGTTCTGCCTTTGCTCTCTTCTTTTCAGCCTCTTTAAACAACTAGGTTAGCTTGAGAGCCTTGTCTTTAAGCTTTGATAGTCTTTCTTTTCTGTGGCTTAATTTGTTGCTGAAATGCTCTGCTTGCTGTGTTTTGAAACTCCCTGGAAGCCTCTTTCAATTCTTTAACCCTTTCCAATCCTGTGTCAGACCTTATCCAACATAATGATTTTCCTTCCACTCCTGTGTCAGAAAACATCTGACACATTTTCTTCTGCCTCTCACTCCATGACAAGAGTTTAGTGACAATGCTGAGTACATTCTTTGGCCCTCAAACACAGTTGATTGCTGGTTATAGGATGAAATAGCCTGTTCGATTTGAAAAACTGACAATTATTTTGAAATACACAAAGTTTATGGGAAGAGTGAACAGAGCTGATCAGTGCCCTGGATGTTATGAATTTACAAGAAATGTCCTGTAAATGGTAGAAAACAATAATCTTCTGCTGATAGAAGTTGGAGTTGTCAACAGCTATGCCCTTTACTTATTAGATAAGAAGGAGAGTGAAGAAAAAGTGTAGACACACCTTTCTTACAGGAGAAATCTCATCACTCAGTTTGTGAGTAATGTGAGGAACCGAAATACAAGAAAGAGGGGAAGACCATCATGTTCTGACACTGAGGAAAGGCTAAATGGGAAGATGCATTTCATAATGCAAAATGAAAAAAAGTCAGTGAAAGATTTCCTGGTTTTCCCCAGATGAAATGAGAAAAGCGGAAGGAGACAAACCATTTTCTACTGTGAGACATACAAGAGAAAGCCTGGACTTTATCCTGGAGATTGCTTCAAGAAGTATAACACTTAAAAAAAATTATAAACAGAAGTAAACACAATAATCATTGCATGCAACCTAAAATAGATAAAATCATCAGATAAGTTCATATTTGTATTTTTCTCTTTTAAAACTGTCAGATAATTATAAGTAATCTACCAACCTCTTCCCCACCCAAAATAAATAAGAGTTGAAGTGTATGCAGGTGGCAGAAAAACTGGATTAGCGAGGTTAGCCCTGTTATGTCCTTCCTAATTTTGTCCAGATCCTTGGTGACTTTGTCTTTAATTTTCTTAATTTCTTGAGACTTTTTTAAAACTTCTTTTTGCTGGTTTTCAACTTTCTCTTCAATTGTATTCATCTTATTTGCCATCTATATTCTGAACTCCATTTCTGTCATTTTAAATAATTTCTTTATAGTTGGACTTTTCTTCAGTAGCTCTGTTGTGATCTCTTGGGATCTGTTTTTAGTTTTCATGTTGCCTGGGTTCTTTTGGTGGTTTCTCATTTTTCAAGTTGCCTGGGTTCTTTTGGTGGTTTTTCCTAATGTGTGATTTCTTTTTAACTCTAGGCTATAGGGTTAAGTTGACTGTAAGGAACAGTAAAGGAAAAAGGAAGGAAAAAAGGAAAACAGAAAAAAATTATAACTGTAACTACTAAATGATTTGATTTCCTGGAAAAAGAAAAGAAAAGAAAGAAGATCTAACTGTACTTAATAAAAACAACTTTCAGCTCGGCGCCTGTGGCTCAACTGGCTAAGGTGCCAGCCATGTACACCTGAGCTGGCGGGTTCGAATCCAGCCCGGGCCCGCCAAACAACAATGACGGCTGCAACCAAAAAATGGCCGGGCGTTGTGGCGGGCGCCTGTGGTCCCAGCTGCTTGGGAGGCGGGGGCAAGAGACTCGCTTGAGCCCAGGAATTGGAGGTTGCTGTGAGCTGTGATGCTACAGCACTCTATCCAGGGTGACAGCTTGAGGCTCTGTCTCAAAAAAAATAAAAATAAATAAAAACAACTTTCAATCATCTTTCATGTCTTAGAAAAAAAGGTGGGGGGGGGAACAGTTATAGCTGTACCTACTAAAGTTCTCCTTGATGCCGTGGAAAAAGGAAAATAAAACTTAACTATATTTAACAGAAACCTCATTGAAAATGAAAGAAAAAAGAAGCAGCAGCCTGGAAGAAAGGATGACCCAAAAATCGTAGGTGTAGCCATTTTTGTTAGGTTCCGTTAGGGAGAAGTCACTAGGTGGTGCTCTTCTATCAGCAGTAATAGCAGCTGCAGAAAGAGAAGATCGTTGCCTTTCCAGCAAACTATTGAGAGGTGAGGAAAGGTCCTCCCAGGGTGGTGCTGTATGCTCAGGAGCCCCAGGCCCTTCCAAATCAAGATTCAAAGATTCAAATAGGACCTGGAATCTGGAGGGAGATCTGTGAGGGGGACCAGGATACTCCAAATTCTCTCTTTTGCCGGGGATCTGCTTGGACACAGTCATCTGAACCCAAGCCAGCCCTGCCACAGGCCAAACCTAAAGGCTCTGGGAAGCTGTGCCTTGCTGGGCTGAAATGTGTATCTATGATCCCTGTATTACAGGAATCCCGGTGCCCCTCCTTTGTCCCACTGAAGTGTGGTGGCTGCTTCCCCATGCAAGCTTGCCAGCTGGGCGCCCCCTCTCCAACTCCAGTGCCCAGATTCTCCTGCGCACTGTGAGGGAATCCCTTGGCTCCAGGTTACTGGACCAGAGACACTACCAGTCTTGTCCCCACTAGACCCACCCCAACCATCCATGGGTGGTGCTCCTCCTGGCTGCTCCCAACAGCACCAGCTGCCCTCTGTTTCCCTCCATCCCTCTGGCCAGTAGGGCAGCTCTACACAGAGTTCAGGCCAATTCCTGGACCAACATAGCAGGGGGCGGCAGGGGATGGCAATCCATCCAGCAATTCGCATGGCACAGGGATCCCCACCTGCAGTGTCTCCTTGCATGCCACAAGTCTCCCCTTCATCTCTTTACTCCCCTGTCGTCTTTTCTTTCCTTTCTTTTTTGCTGCTGGTGACAGGTACTGTCTCTTAGAGGAGACATCCCAATGGGGGAGAACTGTCCACACTTCTCCCCTCTCTACCTGGGAGAGGCTACAGAGAAACTGCCTCTAGACCGTCATCTATCTTTGGAAAAAAAAATTTTATAGCGCTTCTCCTGACATGTGTGAGGTGATATCTCATTGTGGTTTTGATTTGCTTCCCCTGACGATTACTGATTCTAAGCATCTTTTCATGTATGTGTTAGTCATTTATATATCTTCTTTGGAAAATGTCTATTCCTGTCCTTAGCCCACTTTTTAAATTGGTTTATTAGGGTTTTTTTGTTTTGTTTTTTACTGTTGAGTTGTTGGAATTCCTTCTGTGTTTTGGAAATTAACTTCTTATCAGATACACAGTTTGCAAAATTTTTCCCATTCTTTTTTTTTTTTTTTTTGATTTCGCAGACTTTTATTTTTTTTTTATTTTTTTTATTTTTAAATACATGTATTTTATTATTCTTCATTACATTATTCCCCCTCCCCACACCCGTCCGTGATAAGGCAGAATTGATTTACAGAAAAGAATACAGAAAACACCAAAGCTCCTGGTAGTGGGAGAGATTTCAAGTAGGGAGAGAGAAGCTCTCTCCGTTCCTCTCCCCGTCTTTCCCCGTCTCCTCCTCTAGGCCTCTAGCCTCAGGGT
>CAUYRH010032953.1:0-12539 GCA_963574655.1 Perodicticus potto | reverse complement strand
TTCTCAAAGGATTGTTGCTAGACCACTTGCCTCACAGTCATCTCAGTTACCTGGTTAAAATGCAGATTTCTACACTCACAGAATCACATCTCTGGAGGTAGTGCCCAGGAATTTGCATTCTAGGCAGCACTCCACATGAGGAAAATGCACACTAAAATCTGAAAACCATTTCCTGACCACTTGGGCTTACTAAGATGCTTGGGCTATTTCTGTACACTAGATACACCAAATGACTAGAAACAGCTAAGTACAAACTATTCAAGTGTGTATTAAATGGGTAGACACTGGAATTCCAGCAGAAATTCCTGGTTTTTCAGCATCTCCTTAATTAGGCATGGTCCTAAATACTTCAGAGAGATATGGTTTTACTGTTGCAGTTACAAGTTTGAGAAGAAAACCTAGATGACAACAGCAGGTGCTTCTAAAATTATACTTCAGTTGGATTTATTAAAGCCTAGGATTTATTATGCACTAGGCTAATGCTTAGAACACTGTTGCCTAAGTATTTCCAATATTAATAGATTATAAATACTACTAAGTGAAAAACTTTCGGGAGCACCTATTTCCAAAGAAGTCTGTATCACCAATCACTCACTCCTTAACTTTTGGGCCTAATGCAATATGTTCCCACCTAAAGGGCGGCTGTCCTCGTCTATGTGTTTACTTAGGTCTTTACCTGTACAGACACCTTAATTATTTGGGGGAAAAAATTGCTCAATGACCCTAAAACATCTTTCACAATTTTAATCTAAAACATGATACTGCCTTTCAGGAGGTATATGAAATCAGTGATAAATTTTCAGTAAGTCATTGGATTCATAAATAAGGAGCAGGAATGAGTGTTAGGATTATACAACAATAAGGAAAAGACCTATGGAAACTGTTATATGAAGGTGATTTAATTTCCCTGCTCTGGATACAATCTATTTTAAATAAAGTCTTCTCTATATTATGCTATCCTCTATGTCTGAAATTTAAAACCACTTTTACTTCTTGATTACCTATACTTCCAAAAGCAATTTGCAGAAGATAATTAAACTTAAACTTTAAATCATATGGGTATCATCTCCCTGAAAGTTTCAAAATGAACCATAGAGGCTTTGTGATCTGAGTGCCATGATAAAACATCAAATACATAGGCACAATATTTCTTTACAGTTGTATCCTCAGAACAATAAAGTGAAAAGAAATAAAGACTGTGGTAATTGTATCTATAAGATACATTACATTATAGACATTCCAGATCCCTAAAGCACAGACTGTATTCTGTCTATTCAAGTGAGTTAGCATGAAATTAAAGTGGTAATAAGCCATGCATAAGGACACAAGACGAATGTATAAACTTCCTATTTTTCAGAATGAATGATGTCTTGAGTTTTAAAAAGACACATCTACCTTTAATAAAGACAGCAACTCACCCAGTTAGGGAATTTTATGATCTTTATAAATTATATCTCAAACGTTCCACTAGTAAAAAAAAGTCACGAAAAAAATGGAGTTGTTTATCCATTGATCCATTAAGAAATATATAGTATTTTCTAAACATTGTGACTTCTTATTGTCATTTTTACATAATGATTAACATTTTACAACACTTTCTAATTTGTTACAAATGATACATTTCAAATTTGCTAATTTCTTTGTTGTTAAGAGGTAAGAAACTTAATAACAAAGTAGGTTGCCAACATACACACACGCTTATATATATCCATATTTGTGGGACAGCAGCTTAAACACCATTCTGTGACTTTAAAAATATTGCCTCAGTTTTCACAAACCAGCCCACACTTTGGCTGATGACTCTGGTCACTAATTGCAGACACATGAACACGACAGTCACCAAACACTGCTGATGGAACAACAGCAGGGTCGACCCTTACCAGGGACTTCCTGTCTCTTCCTCACCCTCCATCTGAAGCTGCTGAGAACCATCTCCGTCTCCACAGCTGACCAAGGCCTGAATGAAAAGATCTGTTTCTCTTTCTTCACTAGCAGGTAAAGTTAGTAGAAAACACTAATAGAATATCCTCGCTTTAGAGACCAACAAGGAAGTTAATAGGATTGAACCTGCATTCATCACTGCATGGACCAGAACTGCTGGGTAGGAGCAGCAGGCGGAGCTGAGAAGGTGAGCAAGCTGGTCCCTACAGCCCAGAATGAAGGAAGGGGGCACAGAAGCGTTTGTGTGAGTGGGAAGGAGGATTGGGGTTCAATAGGAGGAAACTGTGCCCCAATTGCCTAATTCCTGGAAACTTTATCCTATTCCTACTCATTTCAACCTGGCTTTCGTTCTTCAGCCCAGCAGTGATCAAGTACTTGTCTTCTAAGCCAAGTAGCTGGGCAGTAGCAAATCTATTTTCTTTGTTTCTGTATAATGTAGGTCAAAATTAACAAGGAAAAGTACTCAAACCAAATGTGCTGTATGTCATTTTTTAAAAAATTAAAAGAACACTAAATGCATATTACTTGCACTACCCATCTCAAAGTGGAGGAAGAAAATGCAGGTTTCTGCTAAAATGAAGGTGCCTCAAAAAACTTTAAAAATAGTATAAATAATTTCTCAGAGCTGGCTGTGATATTGTAGGTACTCACCACCTAGGGCTTCTGAGGCTCAAATGCAATAAAACTAAACTGTGTCAACTAGTGCAGTTCTGCTAGCTATTAGAACTTAGTAACATTAAGAAGAAAAACACCAAAAATATCCAAAATGGAAGAAAATTAAAAAACCCCAGCTCCATACCAATTGTGAATCTTTTTATTTCTTGATAAAAAAAAAACCATGAAATTTAGAAACAGAAAGAAACGTGAAGATTCATTTATAGATTAACCAACATTTGTTTACAGAATAAATTTTGTACCAGGAATGACTTCAGGTAAAGCAACAAACTGGAAAGAGGCTAAGGAAACTTCTGCACAACAGAAAATTCAGGAAGAATAAAAATACTTATACATTAAAAATGAAAATAGCCATATCGAGCCCCATGGGAAAGTATACGTATTTCTAACAAAACTGTCTACTTTAATAGAAGGATGTCATTAAAAATAGAAAGCCACTAAAATTAACCATCTCAGCTATTTAAGTGGTAACAATTTCATAAAAGGGCATGTGCAATTTCATAATTTCTCATCCTGAACAAACAGGTAACAAACATGTGGGCCTCATTTCTTCTGTGGGCGGCAAAATGCTTGACACTGATCCAATTTATTTAGCTTGCTCTAGGGAAGAGGAAACTGATTCCAGGAGTAGTAGTCTTGTGAAGGGTACACAGATAGTTAATGTCTTGTTGAAAGAATATTATCTCCTGTTTCCAGCTGCATTTTTCCTATATTTCAAAACTTAACTTGTTTCCATTTCCTGTTCAATTATTCCTCAATAATGTTTTCTGTTTTCTGATCAATTTTTGAGGTGTTGTTTGATGTTGAGAAAGGGTCTTTTCTGTCTCCTGGGCTAGAGTACAGGGGCATCATCATAGCAGACTGCAACATCAAATTATGGACTCCAGCAATCCTCTTGCTTTAGCCTCCCCAGCGGCTGGGACTACAGGTGCTCACCACTACACCTGGCTAATTTTTCTACATTTTGTAGAGACAAATTCTCACTCTTGCTCAGGCTGGTCTCCAACAAACTTCTGGCCTCAACCAATCCTGCCTCAGTCTCCCACAGAGCTAGGATTACAGATGTGAGCACTGTGCCTGGCCCTGATCAATAATTTTAAACCCAGAAGTTTCCTCATAAGAACTCCTTTCACTGGCTCAGCGCCCATAGCACAGGGGTTATGGAGTCGGCCACATATACCAAGGCTGGCAGGTTCGAACCCAGCCCGGGCCAGCTAAACAATGATGACAAGCTCAACAAAAAATAGCCAGGCGTTGGGGTGGATGCCTATAGTCCCAGCTACTTGGGAGGCTGAGGCAAGAGAATTGCTTAAGTCCAGGAGTTGAGGTTGCTGTGCGCTATGATGCCAGAGCACTCTACCAAGGGCGACATAATGAGACTCTTATCTCAAAAAAAAAAAAAGAGAACTCCTTTCACTGTATACACAACCCATCTGAGACTTTACATCTTTATCTAATTCTGGGAATTTCTCAGTCCTTATTTATTCAAAACATTTTCTCTCCTGTATTTTCCTCTTCTAAGAGGCTCTTATTAATAAATGCTGTAAACCTTCTTCTTCCATAGAATTTATATTCTTCTTCTGTTTTCTGATTATTCCTTAATACACATCATGAGAAAACAATGACTCAATATCCAGACTCAATACTCTGGCAAAATAATGAACAAGTCTAGCCAGTGATTCTGAGTTCCTAACGGGGACTTATTAGAATGGGGGAAGGGGTGAGGTACCCATACAAAGTAGCCATCAGCCCTTTGTTTTGTTTTCAGTCAAGTTATTTAATTTGAATTATAAATAACAATAAAGAAAGGTACAGAGTTTTCATGTTTATCAAAGGGGGTTTAGAATTAAAGAGAGGTGAGAATCACTGGGTTAAAGAAATTTCTATATTTTACAAAACAAAACAAAACATGCCAAGAAAGAACTTGAAGTCCATTAAATGAGCACAGGAAGGACTCACCTTTCTTCAGCTCCATAACAGTAACACTGAATTGAAGGAATAAGTCATGCTAAGCACATCAGGGTTACCTTGCAAGGGTTTTCACACATCTTTAAAACTTTGATGTGCTCTCCAAGATGAGCCAAAAGGGGAAAAAAAGGACTTGGAGCAGAAAACAGTCACTCCGAAGGTCATTTTATGAAATAAAATGAACTGAAAAATGTAAGTTGAAGCAAAGTGAGGTATGGCAAAATGCTGCCTCTTGCTCTTGTGGAGGGCCCTTTATTGCAGGTAATAGAAAGCTACTTGGCCCATGCATGATCTCCTCCCTGAAGTCCTTCTCTGATGCCCTCTGCTAAATTCCAAAAGCTCACCACCACCCATGTTTGACAAGGAGTCTATAAGGGCACAGATCTGCTAATGGCTTGGGGACCCATGGGTGACCTAATGCAACTACAGAACAAGTTTAGTCCATGTTTGACTTTGTCAGTAACAAAATGTAATAAAATAATGAATTGCTTTTCGGTCGAAAGAAGCCCTGGTTTGCAGGTCACATAACCTGAGCATGTTCAGATGAACCGAGCGTGCTTGACTGGTGACCCTGGAGCCAGCTAGAATGAAAAAGCTAACCACAGGCAGAACCTAAGAAGGAGGACTGAATGAAGAGGGGATGGTGCCCTGTTTTGTGGAAGAATGAACTTTAGAGACAAGGATACATCATCATCTCTTTGCATGACCCAATCAGATCACACCTTGGTGTATTTCCTCTTTCTCCATAGTTACCCTCTGTCTATAGAACCTACCCCCAGACCCAAGCTCAGGGAGACAGATTTGAGCACAGTCTTCTGTCTCCTTGCCAGTTGGCTTATAATAAAACCTTTTCTTTTCTCCAAAGCTGGTGCCATAGTATTGGCTTCTATGCATGTCTGGGAGTGAGCCCATTGCTTGGAATCACTAATAGTCATGAAAGGGAAAAGTACAGTTTAGACAGTGGCTTAGAATACAGAAAGTCAAAAGAGAATGACATTTCCAACCTAATAACAAACCTATAAAATCATAACTTTTCTCATACTCATTAGATAGCTGTTGGTCACAAGGCAACAAAGGGAACTGAATGTCAAAGAGCGACAAACCCCTTCAAGGAGAAACAGGACACAGAAACAGTTTTAGGTTTGGTAGAGCACCACCAGAGGAATGGCCACCACAGAAGCAGGTAAGAAGAAATCAGCTGCAATGTTAAGCATTCCCTCAAGACGAAAGTGTGGGCAATGGGCTAGGATATCAGTTCAGAGTAACCAGGATTCCCTATACATCGGAAGAGGAACTCTCTGACACACATATTCACAGCTGAAAGCTGAGGGCAGAGCAGGAACCCTTGAGTAAATCCTTCAGTACCCTCACCCTCACACTAAACACAGGGTGACAGTGGCCCATTAGTGGAGGAATTTGAAGACAGTGGTACACTGAAGCTAAACAAAAACTCAAAGCCCAACCCTGGCTCAATTACTGACTCAACTTCTCTAAAACTAATGACCTGGAAGAAGAGGCATGCCCATTTCTGAGCATAAATATTATTTACTTTAGTCTCTATTAAATATGATAGTGCATATCTAGCATTCAATAAAAATTACAGGATACACATACACATAAACTAAAGTAAGAAAAAAAAATCTATTGTCAAGAGATGAAGCAATCAATAGAGCCAGACTCAGAGGTGACCCAGATGCTGGATATCAGATGAGGACTGAGAACAACTATGATTAACATGTTAAAGGATCTAGTGGAAAAAGTAGATGATATATATGATCAGATGGCTCGTTTCCACAGAAAGATGGAAATTACATATAAAAAATGGTCCAATGGGGTGGCGCCTGTGGCTCAAAGGAATAGGGTGCCGGCCCCATATGCCAGAGGTGGGGTGTTTAAACCCAGTCCTGGCCTTAAAAAAAAAAAAATGGTCCAGTGGAAATGTTATTTAACCCCCACCCCCCACAATATCAGAGAGGATGAATTCCCTTGACAGGCTAATAAGCAAACTAAACACAGCCAAGGAAGGAATCAGCAAACTTGAAAATAGGTCAATAGAAATCATCTGAACTAAAAATACAGTGAACAAACGAGTGGAAAAAAATACAGAACAGAGCGTCCAAGAGTTTTTGTCTATCATATGTGAAAAGGGAATCTCTGTAGGAAAAATGAGACAACAATGTGAAATAAAAGGGTAAAAGATATATTTGAACAGTCCAGAATTTTCCAAAATTACACCTAAGAAGCTCAAACAAGCAGCATCTCTCACACTCACACACTCACACACATACATATCTGGATATATTATAGTTAAATTGTGGAAAATAAAATATAAAGAGAAAAATCTTTAAGGTAGCCATAGAAAAAAAAGTTGCATATAAAAAGACACAAATAAAAATTAAAGTTCATCCTGATGTTAATCTGAAATAAAGAAAAAAAATAAATACAATTACATAAAAGGAGAAAAAAAAATTCAAGTTCAGGTGATGGGGAAAAATTGAAAGCCTTTCCTCTAAAACCTGAAACAAGATAAGGATGCTCACTTTCACCTCTTTTATTCATAGTACTGAAAGTCTTAGCCAGAGCAAGAAAAAGAAATGAAAAGCAATCAAATTGGAAAGGAATAAGTCCTCATTTGTAGGTAACATGATGTATAAACCTAAAGACTCCACCAAAAGACAGAGCTAATAAAGAAATTCAGTTTGCAGGATATAAAATAAACATATAAGAGATGGCATCATTTCTATACACCAACAGTAAACAAACTGAGTAAGAAATCAAAAAGCAATCACACTTGTGATAGCTACAAAAAAATAGCTAGGAATAAATTTAATAAAATAAGTGTAAGATCTCTGCAATGAAAACTACAAAATGCTAATGAAAGAAACTGAAGAGGACACACAAAAAATGGAAAGATAACCCATGTTTATAAATTAGAAGAATTAATATTGTTAAAATGTCCATATTACCCAAACTGATCTACAGAGTTAATATAATCTCTACCAAAATAGTAACGGCAATCTTCACAGAAGTAGGAAAAACAATCCTAAAATTAATCAAGAACCACAAAAGATCCTGAATAGCCAGCTTTGGAGGCATCACATTTCCTAACTTCAAAATACACTAAAAGCTGTAGTAATGAAAACAGTATGGTACTGGCATAAAAATGGACACACAGACCAATGGAGCATAATACAGAATTAAAATTAGTGCATGGATTTACAGCCAACTCATTTTTGACAAAAATCACCAACAACATGCATTGGAGAAAAGATAGTCTTTCCAATAAATAGTTCTGGGAAAACTGGATATCTTTTTGAAAAGAATAAAACTAGACCCCTATCTCTCACCACAGACAAAAAGCAAATCAAAATGGATCAAAGACTTAAATATAAGATGTGAAAATATAAAACTAACAGAAGAAAACATTGGGGAAATGCTTTAGAACATTGGTGTAGACCAAGATTTTATGGTCAAGACCTCAAAGCACAGACAACAAAAACAAAAACAGGCAGGTGGGACTCTATTAATTTAAAAAGCTTCTACACAGCAAAGGGGAAAAAAATCAACAAAGAGACAATCTTCTGAAAGACAGAAAATGTTTGTAAAAAACTATTTAATTGACAAAGGTCTAATATACAGAATATATAAAAAAAACTCAATAGGAAAACATCCAAGTAATCATCTGATCTGAATAGGTATTTCTCAAAAGAAGACATACAAATGGCCACAAGGTAATATGAAAAAAACTTGCTCAACATCACTAAGCATCAGGAAAATACAAATCAAAACCACAATGAGATATCATCTCGCCCTAGTTAGCACGGTTATTATCAAAAAGACAAAACATAACAGATGCTGGTGCTGATGCAGAGAAGGGAGAACTCTTGTCTACTATTGCTGGGAATGCAAATTAGCATAGCCATTATGCAAAATAGCATGGAAAACTAAAAATAGAACTACCATATGATCTAGCAAGCCCCCCTGCTGAATATATATTCAAAAGAAAGGAAATCAGTAGATTGAAAAGATAGTTATATATACAATCACATTTATCAAAGCACTACTCAGAATAGTCAAGATGTGGAATCAACCTAAAGTTCTTCAATGGATGAATGAATTAAGAAAAAGCATGTGGTACATGTACACAATGGAATACTATTGAGCCATATGAAAGAACAAAATCCTGTCATTTGCAGCAACATGGATGAAACTGGAGGACATTATGTTACGTGAAGTAAGTCAGGCACAGAAAGACAAACTTTCTGTGTATTTACTCATACGTGGGAGCTAAAATAGTTGATCTCATGGAGACAGAAAGTAGAATCTCAGCAGATAGGAAGAGCAGGAGGGAGGGGGGATGAAAAGAGGTTTGTTAATGGGTACAAAAATATAGTCAGATAGAAAGAATGAGTTCTAGTGTTGACAACACAGTAAGATGACTACAGGTATCAATAATTTATTGTATATTTTAAAACAGAAGAGAAAATTTGGAATGTTCTCAACACAAAGAAATTACAAATGGAAATGGTTGAAGTAATGGACGTCCCAATTATCCTGATTTGATCATTATAGTATACGTTGAATGCATGTATCAAATTATCATACGTACCCGATAAATATGTAGAATTATTATGTTAACTGAAAAAATACTGAAAATAAAATTTTAAAAAGAATTATATAGTTCAGTTAAAAATTTTAAACTGAATTACAGACTATTCAGATATATCTAACTATAGGTTGTCTACTTGACCACCAGCTTGCAAATGTACTACATATAATGAATAGCTTTACGGGAAAAGTTATTCTTTTTTAAAGAACTATAGTTCCTAAATTTCCCCATTTCCCAAAACAAAGGTGTTCCTAACCTAGACATTAGTCTGTAGGGGATCACATGTGGGTTTCAGAGGTTCCACAGACTGTGATTGGATTCTGGAAGTGATTTGCAAACCTTCCTTCCTCTAAGAAAGCGGTTAAGACAGCGGAACTGTATTAAAGGGCCATAGTATTAGGAAGGTTGAAAACCACTGCTCTAAGACATTTAGAATCATAGCTTTCAAAAAAAAAAAAATCACAAGACAAAAGAGAAAGCAATTTCACTGTTATAAGATAAAATATTTCATGCAAAGTATTAACTTGCATTCTCTTTTGTCTTGTGATTTTTTTTTTGAGTTGAAATTTAAGTTTTTGTGTGAGTAGTACTATTATACCTATCTTGAGTGTCTTGCTTGTACTGTATCACATCATACCTTTGTTTAATTCTTAATAAACTGTTCACTTGTTTAAAAAAATAAATAAATAAATAAATAGAATCATAGCTTTAATAACATCAACTATAGAAGGAAAAAAAAAAGATTATCGTTTCCTAAGAAAGAATGTCAACCTTAAAAGAGTAAAGGCAGAGGATAAAGGTTTTACAGACTCGTGAAGGAAATTTTAAAGCTATGCAAAACAGAAATGACAAATTGAGAGACAGGAAAGAAAAGGAAACTACATAATTTATAGATATAAGTAACAGAATTTTATTAATAAAAACAGCAGAATCAATCACAGAACTCATTGATAGCTCTGAAATGGTTTTCTTTACACCAACGTATAACAAAATAATTCAATAGTTTATAAATTTTCTAGAAGGAACCACCCACAGAAATACTATGGGCCACAAAATGTGAGCTAGCACTACACGTCCTCTGGGCTGCAGTGTTCTCACTTGTAAAATAAGCATCAAAATAAACCCTCCCTTCATGTGTTATTTATAGTACCTACATAGTAGGGTCGTATAATGATAAAATGAGTTCATATTTGAAAAGTGCATCAAATGCTGCCTGATTATTGTACACTCTACATTAGATCTTTTAAATAAATACACTCCCGACTGAGACTATTTCTTCATGAAAGAAAAACAAAAAGAAATACCATCTTAAATGCATAACTGCAATCCTCTGATCACTTAGGATTTGTGGAAAATTAATCCTACCCCAGAAGAAACAAAATGAACATCATTCCCTCTGAATTTTGTTTAACTGATGCCACTACTTAATGCAACCATAGAGCTTTTGGGTACAACTAAATAGATATAATGCCCAAGATATATTGGGAAACTCTCAAAGATAGTCAGATGTCCTCTCAAAATAAAGCTTCACAAGGCTGCATCCCCACATGCCTAGAGGACAAAATAAGTAAACCATTTCTCAAGTCTTGTGTTAATTTTAAATCCCATCAACTTAATTAAAATTACAATTTAACTCATGTGTAAGTATTCACATGAGTATAAATTTGAAGCAATGATCCTCATAATCCTCATAATATTTTTGTCTAAAAAAGAAGCAAATGACCTCACTTAAGCAAGGAACTTTGTGATTGGAATTATTCATCTGATTCCTTCTATTTCACATTCCTTTGTTTTTTGCAGTGTAGATAAACCTATAGTAACCAGAACAATTACAAGTAAAGAAAACAGACTTCCAATTTTTGTAAAATGAAGTTTTTAAGATCAACTTAAAGCTTGCAAATAATTCAAAGTAATGGGTTACACTTGCCTTTAAAACAATGGGGTCTTTAATTGTGAAATCAGAATCATAATGAAATAATACCGCTTTCATGACAAGACTCTTTTGAGAAAATACTTTCATTACTACTAAAATATTTGTTCTAAGTAAATTTACAAAGCTATAATCTATATCTGTATCCAATGTAAACTACAATAAAATTCACTTTTCTCCAGTAATGAAAAACAATGGTAAGCCCTGAGTTCCTATAAATTACAGTAGTGATACTTTACATTCCAGTGAAAATGTTGATGCCAATGAACTTTAATTTATGATCTATAATAATGGTACCTAAAGTGGCTTGATGTAGTGCATTTCCCAGTTGAAGTGCACTTTTCAACTGTGTATTGATAATTTCATATTCAATGCAGTACAGCGTGTGCTGACTTCCTATACTACAACTACAGAGCTACAGGTTACATAACTTTGTTAATAAATGCCGAGTAAACTGTATTGTAGTTTAAAAGGTATGCAAGTTGAATAATATAATATGGTTACACCTCAGGTCCAAACGGGATCCATTCTAAGAGTAACTTCTCAATCACTACTTTTTCCCCTTTAAACTGTTCTGGTTCTTCTTTATTTCAGGATAGCTTTAGAACAATGGTTCTCAACCTTCCTAATGCCAGGACCCTTTAATACAGCTCCTGTGAGCTGCGACCGACAGGTTGAGAACCGCTGCTTTAGAGGAAGAATTTATTTTCCTCCTTTCTTTTTTTAAATTTTAGGTTACTATGAGGGTACATATGATTAGGTTACATTATTTCCATTCGTAAAGTCAAGTCCAAAGTCTGAGTTATAGTTGAGTCCTTCACCCAGGAAGTGTGCCATGTACCCCCACAATGCACCCCATAGGGGAACTTACTGAGTGGTCTCCCATCTCCCCACTTCACGAATTTAATTGTGTTTTTCTCTCATGTGTGCCTGTAGTTGTTGATCTACTATTTTCAGATTAGTACTGAGTACACAGGATGCCTGCTTTTCCATTCTTGAGACACTTAACTCCCAAGTAAAATATTTTCCTCATTTTTTTATCTTCAAATCTGGCATGACTTAGGTTGTGGGGGAAAATGCAGTAATCCAGGAGCAGATTTAGCAATTAAAAGGAAAGCTTCCATAGAGATTTGCTAGTATGCAGGCAAAGCTATTGTCGTAAGCCATATACACCACAGAAAATGAAGAACAGTAGCTCTTTCAATCAGAAATTTTAATAATTCCATAATTACTTTAAAATTAAAAAAATTTTTTTAAGGTTTATATTTATTTTATTTTTATTTTTTTAATTATTTTTTATTGAGTCATAACTGTGTACAATAATTCAGGCTTGGAGTACAGTGTGCGGGCTTCCCATACAATCGGAGATATTTTTATCAACCTGATTAATGTAACATTCATGATATTTTCTCATTT
>CAUYRH010032950.1:0-33896 GCA_963574655.1 Perodicticus potto | reverse complement strand
TGTATTCTTGTTGAATGACTTCCTTTATTATTATATAATGACCATCTTTGTCTTTCTTTACCATCGTTAATTTAAAGTCGATTTTCTGTTCTCTGAGAATGGCTACACCTGGTCACTTTTGGTTTCCATCTGCATAGAATTTTTTTTTCCATCCTTTTACTTTGAGTCTATTTGCATTTAGATCTGGAGGCAGTAGATGCTAGGTTTCTGTTTTTTCATCCATTCAGCAAGCCTATGTCTTCGGAGTGCCACAGTTAAGCCATTAACTTTAAGAAATAGAATTCAAATGTCTTAACACTATAACTAAGAAAATTCAGTGAAGGCTATGTTAACCAGTTTGATGAAAATATTTCAAATTGTATATAAAACCAGCACATTGTACCTCATGATTGCATTAATGTACACAGCTATGATTTAATAAAAAACTTTAAAAATTGTTTTAATACATAGAACCTTCATACAGTCTAGACTACAAACATTATAATTCACATTATAAGATAATAAATACAGGTTAAAAACAAAAACAAACAAAAAAGAGATAGAATTTGTATGTGTGATGCTGTTTTATTCATTATACTCATGTAGTACATCATTGCTTCATTTGTCTTCTTATGCCATTGTTTTATAGAAGGTGTCAGCTTTAGCTATTTGGGTGATTTTACACTGGTGGGTATCTATTGTGTTGATTCATATATATTGCAGTTCTGAGTATTTCCTGCAGGGCAAATCTGATCATGACAAATCCCCTCAGTGCTTGCTTTCCTGAAAATGAGTTAATTTCTCCATAATCGTATAACTTAGTTGTGCAGGATAAAAAATTCTAGGCTGGCAGTTTATCTAAGAAGATTGAAGATGGGTCCCCACTCCCTTCTGACTTGTAAGGTTTTTATTGAAGGTCATTTGTTGCTTACATCTAGCTGCTTGTAGAATTTTCTCTTTCATTTTGACTTTGGTCAGGTTGATTACTATAGATCTTAGAGGTGTCCTATTTGCTGAGACTTCCCAGTGTTCAACAACCATCTTGCTTCTTGATGTCTTGATCTCTGGTGATACCAGGGAAGTTTTCCTTAATAATTTCCTTGAGTAGATTTTCCATGCTTTTAGCTCTTTTTTCTTCTCCTTCAGGGATCCCTATAATTTGTATGTTAGTTCACTTTGCATAGTACCATATCTCTTTAAGTGATTGCTCTTTTTCTGTTCTCTTCTCTGCCTCTGTAAATGACTGGATGAGCTCAAGGACCTTGTTGTCAAGCCCTGAAATTCTTTCTTCTCCTTGGTGTAATTGTTGCTGAAACTTTCTGATGTGTTTTGAAGTTCCCTAAATGACTCTTTCATTTTGTTAAGTTCTATTATATCCTTCCTTGTGTTGCCTAGCTCTTTAGTGAATTTTTCATTAGTTTCCTGAAATTGTTTTTGGTTTATTTTTGTCAGTTTTCAACTTTCTTTTCAATCCCAGTCATCTTATTTGCTATCCATATTCTTAATGTCATTTCAAGAATTACCTTATTTTGGAGTTCACTATTATAGCTCCAGTGTGATCACTTGGGGGTGTTTATCTTTTTTGATTTTTCATGTTGCCAGGGTTCTTTTGGTGGTTTTTTCTCATGTAAAATTTCTTTCCTCAACTAAAGTGCACCTTTTGTTTGCTAGGAACTCTTCTGCTTGATTAGAAGAAAGCAAGGTGAAATCCATAGATGATATACTTTTCTTCCTACTCTAGAATGTTGACATGACAGAGAGGGGAATTTGTAGTAGGAGCCTATGATACAGCTGTTCTGATTTGTTGTGTTTGCCTGTGATTGTCCCTCTTCAAGCTTATATTGGTTTTGTTTATGCTGGGTGTTGGGTTATTCACCAAATAGTAGTCGAATGTTTGACTTGGGAGCTGAGCAAGACCCTCTTCACTGAGGCTGGTATTGTGGGGATCACTCTACCCAGGGTCTCCCTACAGAGGTAGTAGCAGCTGGGTGATGCTATCTAGGCAGTGCTCTTCGGTTCTTGTGTTGTGAGTGTTTGATTGAACCAAGTCACTTTACTAGTGGCTAAAGGTTAGGGGGAGTCTCTGGCAGGGTGTTGGACTTCAGAGTAGTTCTTTTCAGTTTATAGTGGTGGTTGTGGCTCTGGGTTGAGGTCCCAGGGACCAGGTACAGCACTTTAGTCCTGGGAATGGTGTCATGGCAAGAGCTCTCAGAGACAGAACTAGGTGGGAGCCTGAAGCTGGGCTTCTGAGCAGGGCTTCAGAGCCAAAAGTGGAGCCAAATGGGGCTGATATGACCTGGAGTGCAGGATCTGGGTCGAGTGGGAAGTAGACAGTTGGGGCCTGGAGGACAGAGTTGAGGCCAAAGGTGTGGCAGACTCTTCTACCCTCCCGAGGACTGCATGGACACCAAGTCATATAGGCAGAGGTCAGTTCCAGCAGCTCAGAGACTGAAGAATTCATCTCCCTGACCTGTAGAAGTAGTAGCCCCAAACCTCCCAGATTGGAGCCTGCTGTACCCCAGTCCATTCCCATAAATGCTCAGATTCCAAAGCACTTTTGGGGAGGGGACTTGTCTTCTAGTTACAGGGTATGGCTCAGGGGAGCCTCCAGTTAGTTCATTCCCTCTCTACCCAGTGCCAACCTGGTGTCATGCACTCAAGAGCTCAGGATGGCTTTAGCTGATACTCAATACCCACCATGCCTATTGTGTGATGCAAGAACTTCACACAGACTCCAGGTAGGGCCCTTGTTTGACCAAGTAGAGATCTGTAGTGATCCAGGGAGTCTTCTCACTGCTTTTGCAGCACTTGGGGTGAGTGTGGTGCCCCAGGGCTCTGTCCACCTCTTCTTTCATATGCACACTTTGGTCTTGTCGAATATATGGCCTCTCACCTTGTTTTTTTTACCACACTGAGTACCTCACATGGTTTCCCTATGATTTCACAATGTTCTTGCAGAGAAGAGCAACCATATGTAGGCAGCTGTCTATAATTTTCACTTCTTTTCTTGAGAGTGGCATGCTGGGAGGCTGCCTCTAGTCTGCAATTTTTTTCTCTCAAAATCTTTCCCTTTGATTATTCCAATTCCAGTCTGAGATGAAATTGAGATCCTTGCTCTTCTCAGTCCCTGCCTCTTTCTACACATCTCTATTGTCCCTTCCTACATGTATATTTGACTCTAGTCATTCCTTATACATCCCTGAACACATCAAGCTGTTTCTCCTTCCTCACTGCCATACTTTGTATTAGTTTTCTATGGATTCAGTAACAAATTACCTCAAACTTGGTGGCTCAAAACAATAGAAATTCAATTTTCTCCCAGTTCTGGATCCCAGATGTCCAAAATCAAGGTGTAGGTAGGTTCATAATCCCTCTGGAGTCTTTTAGGGAAAATCAGTTCCAAGTCTCTTCATCTTTGGTGGCTTCCTAGCTCACGGCCACATTAATCCAATCTCTGCTTCCAGGGTCACATTGGCTTCTCTTCTGCCAGTGTCAAATGTTCCTCTGCCTCCCTCTTATGAGGACATGAATGATTGCCTTTAGAGCCATCTAGATAATCCAGGATAATCTCCCTTTTCAGGATTAATCACATCCAAAAAATCCTGTTTTTCATATAAGGTAAAATTTATATGGGTTCTGGTGATTAGGACTTGGATATCTTTGGAAGATTTTTTATTCAGCTGGATGTTGCATCTAAAATGAACAGAAAAAAGGACTTATGGGGGGGGCATGAGAGGAATGAAAGAGACTGAAAACTCATTTCCTTACCCTTTAATTTGCCTTGACTAATAGAACATCACAGAAATTATAATTGAGTCCTGAAATAGGCTTTTAGAAACTTTATAGTGTCTGTTTCCCTCCACCACATGAACAAGGCTAGCTTAGCTTCCTGGAGAATGAGACTTTGCAGAGAGAGGTACCAACCACTGGCTCTTCCAGGCATCCATGGGAGCCCCTAAATATGTGAGTGAACCCAGTAGAGAACAGTTGAGCCTGGACAATCCAAAAGAACAGCTGGCTGAGCCCAACCCAAGTAGATAATATGCAGACTTATGCTAAATAAGTAAAGTGGTAGTTGTTTCAAGTCACTAATAGTGGTGGTTTGTTCCACTGCAAAAGCTAGCTGATCCAGGGAGGAATCAAAATGAGTGAATGGTTAGTTCTTTTGTCCTCCCTCAGGGCAGAATAGAGATGAGTTTAAATTGTGACAGAGAGGATTGGGATTAGGTAGCGGAATCCTCTGCTGTGAGACGTTAGAAAGCT
The DNA here is from genome assembly GCA_963574655.1 of Perodicticus potto. Lineage (NCBI taxonomy): Eukaryota > Metazoa > Chordata > Mammalia > Primates > Lorisidae > Perodicticus > Perodicticus potto. The sequence goes on along the minus strand of CAUYRH010032950.1, from coordinate 29,654 downwards.
AACATAGAAAACAGAATCAGGGCGGTGCCTGTGGCTCAGTGAGTAGGGCGCCATCCCCATATGCCGGAGGTGACGTGTTCAAACCCGGCCCCAGCCAAGAAAATAGAATCAACACAAATGTAATTTGGGTCTCTGGCCATAGAACAGAAGAGCATTAACTAATTCTCATGGAGCTTAAACCCTAAGCCCTTTGTCTTTAGAGGCAGAGTCAACAGGCAAGTTGATGGTGGTGCAATTCAGCCTAACTGAATAAAAAATGACAATAAAATTTACAAGATTTGTAAGCAGCATTACAAAGAAAGGACGAAAACAGTTGAGAAATTCAGCTTTAGATTTTGACAACACCTGTTGAACTTGTGCTTCTCCCTTCTAATGACTCATCTGGTTATCCTCTTATCTTTCTCTTCCACAAATATGTACGCTGTACCTCCCAGGTGTTGAGGACTGGGGTAGGTACCAAGTATGCCGGTGTTTTTCAACCTTTTTTGTCTCACAGCACACTGCCCCTGTAACTAAAGTTCCACAGCACATTGAAATTATGTTGATCAAAAAAAAAAAAAAAAGAGTAAAAATAGAATATACTTACTGTACTTTGAACTTCTTTCAAAAATAATTTAATTAATGATCTTTAAAATTTTTCACAGCACATTTAAGATTCTGTCATGGTGCACCAGTGAGCTGTGGCACACTGGTTGAAAATCAGAGGTATGTAATGGTGAGGAGGGAAGAGATCAACCTCACTGCTCTTGCAGTTTGGAAGGGGAAAAAAACCAGAGGCAATGATTAAGATTTGGAGTTCAGGCTTTATTGTTTTGTTGGTGTTTTTTGGCACATCAGGCATACCTTTCCGCTTCTGTGATGCCTATCATCATGCATCCCCAGCCTCTGTCATGCCCCTGGCATGTGCATCATGCAGCGTGCCACTTAGATTGCTTCAGGACTAGTTTGAAATCAGCTGTCTGGCATCATGCATCAGTAAGTTATTGACGTGGATCATGACAAATCAGGAAGAGGGGTGGTGGAAGGTGTGAGAGCAGAGGTAACACATCTGGTGGAGGGTTTTATGAGCTTACAGGTGAGACTGTTCGTGCCTGGCTGCAGTGTACATTTTAAACTTGTGCTATAAAACATCCGAGGCCTAGAGATTACAAATCAGATATATTGCATACAACGTTAAAAACATCGTGTGATTTACCACAGTAAATCAATCAATGTTTTCCTAGAAATATTGGAACTGAAACAAGAGCTGAGTGAAAACAGAAAAATCTCTAGAGGTTTAGTTGGCGTAAAGGTATTTCTTGAAATATTGAATCCCAGGGGATAGAAAACCGTGTTAGAGATATCCTTCAAGGATGTTTTTCCAAGTGATGGAAACGTGGCTGCCAGAAAGTTGTTTATTATTTTGGTGGAAGCAACCAGTTAGTTAGGTCACAGAAGGTAGGGCTAGCTCTCAATTACCTGGGGGCCAATTATTCCAAATCTGTGCTTTATACAGACCTGTTTGTGTCCATTTCTTCTCCTAGTAGAACTGACATCCCAAGTGTTGCTGCGTAAGGTGGAGAACGTGTAACTCAAATCAGCTGAAAACTAATAGCCTGTTAGCTCTCCTGGCTCTTTATGAGAGCAGCTTCATATTTCTAATGTGGTAGCCTTTCTGCGTGTGGATTTGACGTATTCTACTATCCTTGTCTGTATTCACGCAGTAGGTAACCAAGAGTAGGCCACCCGAACAGTTTTTCATTTATATTATTTTTGCTTCCATTTTACAATTTTTGGCATAATGATTTTTCTCCCCCAAAATGTTCCCAGCAAAATCTAATAGAAAGCCTATGGACTGACAGACAGGAAACAGGTTTCTACACTGGGCTCAGATCAGTTAACTCCTGAATTCTCTGTGTTGTCATCTAAGAAAATGGACACAAAGCAGTGCGTTCTAGTCCTTGTGGCGGGAGGGAGGGTGTTATACTAATCAACAGAGAGGTACTTGCCAATATTAAAAGTACTGTGAAACTGTAATATAATAGTTTAATTTATTTTTTATTTATTTATTTTTTTATTGTTGGGGATTCATTGAGGGTACAAGCAACCATGTTACACTAGTTGCATTTGTTGGGTAAAGTCCCTCTTACAATCGAGTTTTGCCCCTAAAAGGTGTGGCACACACCAAGGCCCCAAGACCCCACCCCCCTCGCTCCTTCTCTCTCTCTGCTCTTCCGTATTATACTCTTTGGAATCCACTTCTCCAGCAGTTCCAGTTCTGGCCCAGGGGTGAGAGGAGGTTGTGGAGTGGTGGCGGGACCCTTTGGCTCCAGGTGGGAGGTGTGTCGCTCCCCCTGCACAACCCCTTTCTTCTTGTTATGGCATCAAGTCTCAGCAGTTTGCCCTTCCTGAGCTGGCAGCTATCCACTTGCCTGAGAAATCCTGTTGGCCTAATTCCCTCATTCCCAGGCTTGGCATTAAACTTGCGAATTATAGGATTATTTCTTCCAAGTCACAATAGTCAGTTTGCCCACAGCACATTTCAGGATTTGAAATCTCAAGACCATTTCATGAAGTGTGACAACTGTCTTGATTCAGAAATTGTAGAAGCATTTTTCTTTAATAAAAGGGTATTGTTGAGAACTTGAGTTCTTGAATCCCCTTAAAATCATTCACCTCTGATGAGGAAACCCCTATCAATATTAAATCTTGTTCTCTTTTTTAACCTATAAAAGAAGCACATAAACCCCCACATATGCTCACCAGAAAACGGAAATGTTCCATTATCAAAGAACCAAAACTAATTCTGTCAACCTACTACATTAAATAAATAAATATGTCATCTTTTTCTTAATGGATCTGATTGAAGTACATTGTGCTCTTTGAAAACACAGCGAATGTTGGTTGACACAGAGGTCAGAAGCACTTAGTGAAGAGGCCACAACTCTTGGACCCAGGGCCAGGGGGTCTCTGCTACAAACTTACTTGTGACCACGGGAAACCACTTAACCCGCTGAACATCAGTAAATGAGAGGCTGAGCTCAGAGGTGTTTATGAGCTTTCTTCCAACGCTACAACTGGATTTTGATAACAAGAGCAATGCTGCATTCTTTAGGCTTGCCCATCTTGTTGAGGGTCCAGGATGACTTCTTTCTTCCTCCTTCCTTTCTTCTGGTCATTTCCTGAGTGACTGCAACTGTGCCTGGCACGTGGGTAGGAGTGGTGATACAGCAGGGATGAAGACAGACAAGGGCCCTGCCCTAATGTAGCTTATATTAGTGAACCTGGAGACTAAACAATAAGTCTATCTAAGTGTGTGAAGACTTTGCAGTCTCTGCCAGTCTGGCTCCTGTGATCAGGGAGATCTGAAGGTGACAGATAGTATAGGTAAAGGCCAAGGTAGACCTTTGCCCAGCACTGTAGCCTCCAATCTGTGCTGCCTGACAGGAGAAAGTTAAAGTTTAGGGGCTGGAGCCAGGAAGGCAAAGGGTAAGGCATACTCTAATGGTTACCTGTCATCCAATTCTTTTTTTTATAATCTCTATTAGAGGGGCAGATTGGGGGATCGGGTGTCCTGACCCGGTCACATAGCAATAGGAGCCACATTTCCTGCTTGTCAGGGGAGGGCACCAACTCCTTCTCCCCTCCCCTCAACCACAGGGCTCTGTGTGGTTACAGACCATGAACCAGAGAGACTACTTGTATTTTAAACTGCTGCAGAGTGTGGAAAATTCTTCATGAAAAGAGCCTTTGTCTCTTTTGTGGCTGTTTGAGAGAGAATGAAGATAAGATGATTCTGGACATGGCTTGGAGGAAGCTTCCTTCAAATTAATCTGAAACTTGTGATAGTCCTTTGCCAAATGAAACTGGCCCAGATTCTTCAAGGCAGACACCATCCAACCCCTCTGGGAATCATGACAACTCTGCTTACGTTGCTTCACTTGTCGCATAAAGGAAAGGACAGATGTAAATATCAGATGGAGGCTCCCATCCTTCATTTCATAATCCAGATAGACATGCAGTGAAGGCAGGGCTTCCGTGAAGGTTAGATAAGTTAGCACAGTCCTCACGCAAGGAGCCTAAGGTGAACCATAAGAAATAATGGATATTTAGGGGGTGCATACAAATCAAACAATGCTTAAGTGAGTTCATATGCTGGAAGTAAATATAATTAGATTTTTTCTTTTTAGTAGAAACTACGTATTTATTTCATTTGAGGTACTAGTCATGTACAAACACCTCAAAATACCATTACCTCTTCCTTTTATTATGAAGTCAAAAATTCATTATTGAAGATCTATTATTAGACAATGGGAATTGTGTAGTTATTAAAAGTTTGAGAGAGATTCTTTCAGAGAGGGGAATTTCAGCTTCATTAGGCCAACACTCCATGAGACATTTGAGAAGAGCAAACCAAATAATTTCTAAAAACAACCTTTGAATGCAATTCTGATTCAAGAGGATCAGAACAGTTATCTACTGTGACTAAGAGACTACTGTGTTTCTCAATATAACAACATTAGCCTTTCTCACCTGTTTTTTTAAAATCTAAGTCATATGGCATCCCTGCAAGTAGAAGTGCTTATGTCCATTTTTTTTTGGCCAGGGCTGGGTTTGGACCCCCCACCTCTGGCATATGGGGCTGGTGCTCTACTCCTTTGAGCCATAAGCGCCACCTGTTTATGTCCATTTTTATAAATGAGGAAATTGTGGATCAGAGGGCTTACGTCCTAATTGTGTGCTTCTATGGATAGATGCTAGAATTTAGAATTAAGTGCATCTAATTTAAAAATCTAGTCTCTGTCTCATATTTCCAAAGACAAGGAAAAGAGTAGAGAGTCAGAAAAGGGGTCGGGTTGGAACAGAGGCAAAACTGGCTTCTTAGCATTTGTTTAGGATGAGCTTTATAACAAACAAACAACAATGACAAACCAGGATCAGAGGCTTCTTGTCTTAGTCTGCTCAGGTTACCATAACAAAATACCAGTGGCGTAAATAGCTGGCATTTATTTTCTTACAGTTAAAGAAAATAAATGGTTGTTAGAAGTTGGAGATGGTAGAGTCAGCATTGTCAGTTTCTGGTGGCAGACACTAGCTAGCAGGCAGGCATTACCTCTCTGACGTCACTTCCTATAAGGACACTAATCCTATCATATCAGGGCCCCACCCTTATGGCCTATTTAACCTTATTTACCTCCTTAGGGACTCTATCTCCAAATAGGGGGTTAGGGCTTCAACATGTGAATTGGAGGGCGGGACACAATTTAGTCTATAGCTACAGTTCTCTGAGTTAATGCTTGTCTATGTCTACCTGATTTTTATATTCCCAATGCTTAATATGGACCCTCTTATACAACTCAATAATTTATTTTGGATGAAATAATGAGTGAATGAATGAAAGTAATTGGAGGCTCATTCTTTCCAGGAGGCTATAAAAATTGATGCTAACCTATAATAGGATTGTAAAAAAGAACTTTCAGTGGTTTAATTTTCTTTAAAAATTTCCCAAGAGTTTCCATTAGAAACCTTTATAGATATTTAGTTTTAATCTACAGCAAGCTTTCTCAGTAGTGACATGACTGACACAATGGGACAGGTAGCTCTTTGTTGTGGGAGTATAGAGTTAATTTTAGGGTGTTTAGCAAATCCCTGGCCTTACCCACTAGATACCTGGTAGTACCCATGCTCCCCACCTGCTACCACCCTGCTTCAAACCTAATCAACAATCAGAATTGTTTCTAGTGACACTTGACACATTGCCAAGTGTTCCCAGGTGGGACTGGGGGGGCAGAGGTGGCAAATTCATTTGACCTAAGACTGTAGAATATTACGGATCTCAGAGAGGCTTTCAACTCCAAAGCAGAGACTAAGGTTCAGCCTCACTTGGGATATGTGATCTCTTGGATTCTTCCCAAGCTGTGGTCCTCTTTCTTGGGTTTGGTTTCTCTTACTGGGCCTATGACCACAGCCACTTATGCAGATTTCCTACCCTGGTCCCACCTCCTTTGACCACTTGTCCTTCTGCTGTTCCTGTTTTGATACTTCCTGTTCCTAGGAAGTCCACTGTCTGCTCCTGCTCCCACTTAGCTAAAGTCAATTGAGTAAGCAACACTTGTAAGTGAGCCTGTGGGACATTAGGTCCACCTCTTGGTTCTGCCACAGACATAAGCTCACTAGTCTCAGTTAAGCAATAACCAGCTTGCTTCTCAACCTTCTGCTAAATTCCCACGCTCAGCTCCTATCATCAGGTGAAGCTCATCTATAACTTTACGTAGAAGATCAAGACTCCATGGTTGTACTGCTCTAAATATCTATCCCCTATTCAGGGACCTTCCCTTTCTTTGCTTGCTCCGAAGTAAAATCCGTTCTCCTACCCCTTCACTTGCATCTTCAGTCTTCTCGTGCCACATGTCTTTTCTTCTGTTTCTGAAAACTTGCTTAGCTTTCTTCCACCTTAAATTAAAAAACAAAAATCCTTTTCCCTAATCCAGTAGTTCTCAATCAGGAAGGATTTCACACCCAGTGGACCTTTGACAACGTCCAGAGACATTTATGGTTGTCACACTGAGGGAAGGGTGCTACTGGCATGTTGTGGAGAGAAACCAAGGGTGCTGCAAAGGATCCTAAAATCACAGGCTGTCTCTCTCCACCACTCTTCAAAGACTTTTTTTGCTATAGATATCAACAGTTTCTGAAGTTGAGTGTGCTGAGACCCAGAGTTCCCTGGAGATACTCCATTATCTCTGCCCTTCTTTTATTTTTTAACTTCTTGGAAGAATCACACACACCAGCAGCTCTGCTCGTTCACCACTCATTAACACTGACTTTCTCCTTAACCCTTTGCAATCTAACTTCCTCCCAGAAGTTAGAGTAACCCCAGGCCAGTCTTGAGCTTCCCAGCCTTCTCTGCAGTCCGTGATACCATCTTCCCACTTTGTAGCTTGGGGAATAGGGGAAGTTATTAAAAGATCACACATTCCAGTGGGGTTGAACCAGATTCTCTGGTTTGGAAAAAGGAAGGCTTTTAAGATCTACAATATGGTCTAAAATTTAAGTGAATTTGTCCCCCCTCCCCTCCTGTCTGGTAACATTTGGCAACATCTAGAGAGAATTTTTACTGTTATAGTTGGAGGAGAGAATCACTACTGGAGTCAGGGGATGGAGAACAGAGGCTAAACATCCTAAAATTCCTTTTCTTCTCTCTCAAACTTTGGCCTCCTCCCTTGCTTTTGTTCCATCTTTATCTTCCTCCAGTCTGGCAGATCTGTTTCCATTAATCCTGTGGTCTCTTTTTCCTCCTTTTTGTCTTGTCTACCCTGCTGGTTTGTAAGCTCAGGGAAAATAACTTAATCATCCGAGACACCTGTGATGCTATTCCCTCACCCAGGGGATAGCTCAATAAATATTTGTTTGGTTAAGTTAGTATTAAACTACACATATGTCTCTATATAAAACAAAACAAGACAAACTGCCCTCAAATCTCATGAAAATCCTTGAGCAAAATTTGGAGCTTGTATGTGTCACATGGCACATCTCATCTACATTGTCATGTGGTGGTAAAACAGGCCCCTGGAAAGGCACAAGGAGGAGTAGGAAATTGAGTCCAGTCGCTGATGAATTATGTCTTGCTAAAGTGCTGGGTGGCCCCAGGAAACTTTGTTTTATCCTTGGACATATTTCATCATCTGTTAAGAAAAAGAGGGCTAGAGAAGATAAGCTTCAAGATCATTTTCAATCCCCAAATTCTACAATCCCAAATAGAAAACACATGAAATTTAATCTTTAATAAAACACTTTTCAATTCAGCAAATTTTTCAATCAAATGACATTCTTAAGTTGGCCTGATAAATTCATATCTATTTATATTTTATTTTATATATTTTATGGGTCAAACATGGAATGTTTAAACATATGTATATGTACATTTGTTAAACATATATATATGTATTTATAAGAAATATATGTGTATACGTGCATGTGTTTTTTTAACTTCTATTGTGTAAATATGGTAAAACACAGGGTATATTTCCATATCACATCTTCCAGTGGAGTTCTAAGTTAGTTAAGAGACATTGATAATAAAAACACAGATTCAGCTTTAACAATTGTGTCATAGATAATGACAATGTAATAAGAGAGAATTTAAGAAACAATCAGAAATTGTGCATTTTCTTCCCACCAAGCACAAGTCAAATTAACCAGTAAGCTTTGTAGCCCTGTATACCTCATGATTATTTTATGCTATCTTGTCTCTTAAAAAATGGTTCCAAGAATGGAGAGAAGAGAGGTGAGGGGGGAAAGGGGGGGTCACAGTTTATGGCACACTTCTTGAGGGTGGGACATCATTATAAGTGGAACTTTATTTAACAAATGCAATTAGTGTAAACTAATTCTTTGTACCCTCAATAGATCCCAAAGAATAAAAAACAAAAAAATAAAAATAAATGGATGCAAGTACTAGATTTACAGCACTGCAGAATCCCACACTGTTGCAATGCTGTCTTCAATTCAGCCACTTCATATTGAAATTTCACACACAATAATTGGCTGACCTTCACAGCTATGGCAGAAACTAATTAAAGCTGTAAGGCTGTACTAGCAATGCTTTTGTGTGAAATGTGAAGTTTGGTGATAATGAAATATGGGGTGCAGATGTTATTGTCTTAGATAGACTGTGCCCTTGGTTCACACTAATGAAGAACAGCAATTATTAAACAAAAAGTATTTTTTACCCATTAATTATTTTGTGTTGTGATAGTAGGAATAAAAACACAGTGGCATCTTTTCTACCAGCTTCTCCCCAAAGTAATTTTATAGAACTTTACCAGCTGACTCCCATTTCATTAGACATCTAGTTTTCACTTTCTTCCCCTACTGATCTTAGACCTTTGGGAGCCTGAAACAAGGACTGGGGTGGGTTCAGACAGCAAAGGTTAAAGGGCAATCTAAAAATGGTCACCCATAAAGATTTTAGACAGCTGGAGGATTAAATAAATGAAGCTTTAGGGGAATAACTTCACACACCAAACAGAGATGTCAGTGGGAATATGGTGCCCTCCACATAGTTGGTGTATGACAGACAAAGGTCACTGCCACTACCGAGGGGCAAGTAGAGAAATAAAGCAGACCTGAGCTCTGTTTCTTGGTTGTTAGGAGTCTGGGTTTTTAGTAAGAGGTCATTGTGACCTGCAGGACTTCCACGGAATCGAATCTAACAAATCACAGATTTGCAACAATGGAAGAAACACTAAAATGAAGAAAAGGCACATTGTGTTGCCAAGTCTTAACTTTTCACTAGCTAATGATCTAGTCTGCTTCTCTTTATCCCTCTCCTCACTGAGTTTATTGTTTATTTTATTTTATTTTTTCCTCATCAACTTTGGGCCTCTTAAATCCCCATTCACAGATAGAAGTGGGAGGGACATAAGTTAAACTCAAATTGGCCAATTTCCCTATTTGGGAAAGGAGATTGAAATAATTAAGTGTAGCAATTACTCGTGTAATTTTCTATGTCATCCATGTTCCATATCATGAGAGTGCATGTGGCCACCATGCTGGGCACTGTATTAAGGCACTAATGTCTAAGAGAGAGGTGTCAGCTACTGACGGGCAGCAGTAGTGAGGATGGGAAGAGGCAGGAGAGGTAAATAGGTGGCCACAGGCTGGATCACATCACCTCAGACAAGGCTGGGAAATAGAAGCTTGTGGCCTGGGAGGAAGAGGATCAATGATCATAGAAATAGTGTATGAGAGAAGGTAAGCTGTGGGGGCTAGAGGAGGTATTTTACCATATGCTAGGCTCCATTTTCCAAATGGTTGTGCCACTTATCAATATATCCAGTCAATGTATTTAGGTAACAGAATATTCAGTGGGACTATGACCAAGTCTGAGGAGTAACTAAGACAGCTCGTGATGGGTACAGTGACTGTTGGGATTATGTGTCTCTTCATTTGAGGGAAAGGGTAAGAACTTCACTTGCATGAAGAATGGCAATATTCATTGGAAACACGGACCCTTTCTGTCTTTGTAAAGGAGTTCATTTCCATGCAGAGGGTGTGGATGTGGAGAGGCCAAGCAGGTGGACAGTGTCACCTATTAGATTATTGCCTCTAAGTTCCAAATCTACTCATTGCCCCGCTTTGGAAAAAGAGACCTTTCTCTTTTGCTGGCTTGCACAATGTTGAATTTTTTCAGCAGAGGGCACTCCAGGGATGTAGGAGGGGGAGAACCTTTTCTCCCTGGTTTCTGGTATCTTCTCTGGTTACTCCTGTGATGTAAGGTGGTCAGGAGTTTGTGGGATAATAGTGGGGCTCACTGGGAACAAGTTTTATTTGCATCTTCTCTCTGTGTGGCTTTTTCCCAACAACCTGGGGCAGCTTGGCAGAGAGTTCCACTGTTGCAGGAAACTTGTCTCCATCCAGTGAGCCATAGACAAGTCCTCTCCACGGGCTGAATCTTAGCCCTTGAAAGAAGGGGGTGCTGCATTGGATGCCCTGCCTCAGTCCTAGCAGTAGAGGCTGCTCCTATGCATGTGATTTCTGTAAGCTCACCCTCTCATAGGTAAGAATTACCTCTCCCTAAGAAGGTAATCCGCCCTTGCAGTTAATAATATTTTCATTATGCTTTCCTTGTTCCAATTGCTATGTAGCTTCCATCTCCTGATTGGAACATGAGTGATTCAATGACCTATCAATTCACCAACTTATAAAAAAAAGTAAATGAAGGTCTTTATCATCGTGACTGATTGAGTTACATTTAAAAAGTATGCTGGGGCTAAGGAACTAGAAGGAAAGCCAGGAGCTCCTGAAGGAATAAGACGAGGACCAAGCACAGATCTCCAGCTTTGTCACGCGAAGGTCACAGGTCCACAGTTTCTTGGGAGTGTTGAGACGAATGCCTCTTGGGAGAGGGCTCAAAAGAGAAAGGAATAAGGGTGGAGATGATGAATCCAGGTAACTCTTTTGAGAAGTTTAGCTGGAAAGGGAAACAGAGGAATGGAACAGTATCTGGACACACTGTGAGGTCAAGAGAGAGAGCCGTTATAGCCACAGGTATTTCAAAGAGTCCTGTGGTGGGACATTCAGGTTACTGTTATCACTATTATTTGCTGTTATAAATAATGCTGCTGAATGAAGGCCCCATTGGAGTCTTATTTTTGAAAAGGAAAAATAATTGTCTTGGCTCCCATAGCACAGTGGTTATGGCGCCAGGCTGGCGGTTCGAACCCGGCCCATGCCTGCTAAAACAACAATGACAACTGCAACAGAAAAAAAAGAGAGAGAAAAGAAAAAATAATTATAAAGAAAAAAGTATGCTGGGCATGGAATTCTTGGTAATAGTAGAAGGGTGATAGGGAATATAATTGAAGCCATTGTCAGACTTCAAAAGAATTACAGATTATAGAAGATTACAATTTTATACAGTTTTTAGTACAAAGAAGTAAAGCAAGAAAGTACCCAAACTCATACCTTTACCATATACCAAGTGAGGCAGTAAATGAGAAAGACTGAAAATGCAAAAAGGTGGTCACAGGGGAATGTCTTAAAATCACAGTATCCTCTTAGAGATTACAAAGGCCTGTAATGTTAAATCCTTTGGGTCAAAACATGAAAGATCTGCTTTGGAGCAGTCCCGGTTTACAGCGCAGAGGAAACATTAGACAGTCTCCATCTGAGGCACTGAGTTTCACTCCAATCACCATTCATCCAGAATATGTCTCCAATTCATTTATCTCAGGCAGACTCCACAGCACTGCTAAATTGTATAGACACAAGATCACATACACTGGCCTCTCTTTACAGTATAATGATCATTTTCTTTAGCAAATGTACCATTACACAAAATATGATCAATAATGGAGTGGACACACTGAAACAGAGAAGCAGAGAGACCGAGCTGGGTGCATTAACCAGAAGAGAGGAAGAGCCACAGAAGCCTGCTCTTCTCCAAGGAGAGAAATTGCTCCCAGGATAGCAAACCATGTTTCTCCTTGGGCTGCTTGGCACCCAGACCTATCAATGCCAGCAGTGGAACGTTGTGATGGTAGAGGATGCCCATGGGAATAGTATCTAGGGACAGCAATTCAGACAAAAAGGAGAGGGTTATAACTGTTCGGTGAGAAATAAGTGAGTTCCAATGCCCCTGACCAGGTGTCTTGTCTGATGCTTCCATGCTAGGAGTGTCCCCTTAGCTTAGAAAAAATAATGTCAAGCTTCTTTTCAAGCCCGAGCCCTGGGGACAGCTAACACTGGGTTGCTGAGAACTGCTTTTTAAACTGAGGCTGAGCAAAGTGCTGCTAATAAAACCTCAGATGGTCTTGTGGTGGTTTCTTTAGGAGTAGGCTGGCTTCTGAGTGATGAGTCTTTGGGGTCTGCCTGTTAGCAAAATTTTAAAGTGAGGTACTGCAAATGTCATTGTAAGTCAGAAATACAGAATCATAGTGACTGTGAACTTGGTTCTTGTGAATGTCTCAGGTTGCCCATGGAGGGTAGCTACCATTAAGTGTGTGAGCAAATTGCTACCCCACTCAACTAGTGCTAGGAAGTGGTGTAGTGCTCGTTGTCTCACTAGATCAATAATTCCTCAGCTTGTGTAGTTTGGGGGCTGGGCCCTGTCTCTGGACATCCTGATTGAATAGGTCTTCTGGGGGGGCAGAGGGGTTAGGCATCGGTATTGTGGTCCCAGGTGGCTTTGAGCTGGTATTCCAGGGACTACTATTTAGTAGTATTGCACTTAATGACACAGATTCTTCAGAGGCCAGGGTGACCTCGTGCGATACAAGTTAAAAGAGGAAAAATTAGTGCTCTTCAGAGCCTAATGCAAGTGAGAATGAGAACTGGCAGTTTAAAGAAGTCTGTGCTAAGCCAGCAAAATAAAGATGGAAGAGTTCAAACCTGATGTGGTGTGGACAGCAGAGGTTTGATATACCATGTAGAACAGGATGAACTCAGTATTCCCAGTACCATATTATACACGTAAAGATGTATACATTCTCATTATATCCTCTGTAAATGACACCCTTTGGAGCACAGTTAGATGCCATGTTCAATAGCCAACAGATCAAAGCATCATTGATAGAGTTCAATCCACATGCTTAGTCATCACAGCCTCCAGGTAAGGAAGAGGGGACCACAGTTGACTAAAGATATTCTGGTGGCAGAAATGCCAAACTGATGGAGAATTGAGAGAACTTATGACCACAATAGTAGCTTGAAGCAGAAGAGCCAATATACAATCCATAGTCTCACATTAAGAAAGGCCTCCTTATGGAATGTTCTTGGAGAATACCTTTTATTTTCTTATAGTGGGGATTATTAGAAGCCCATTAAAAACAATAGTTCTAAGTTGAGAAACAGGGGCTTGCTATCAGGGTACAGCCTGTAGGTATGTAGCATGACAAGGAATCACACATGTCATGTTGACACCCTCTCACCACTCTCTGGACAGCTGACCTATATTAGAGTCAAGTAAACTCGTGAGAAATACTGGCTTACTCAGTCTAAGGACATTGCATGTTTCATGTAGACTCATGAAAACAATATTACCTGTAATATACATCAAGGATATAAGCAACTCTTTTGTAGTGACACATCCTACATCATCTGCCAGGTAATCTTTAGAAGTTAAAACATCTTATGCCAAATTGATTAGGTTTCCTTAGTAATGTCCGTTTTATCTAAGTCAAAAATCACCTCCTTAATTATTCAGTGAAATCACAGTGTATTACTGCTTTTTAATACAAGTTTTTTTGATACATCTCAGGCCAAATAGAGTTTCTAAGCAAAACCAATCAAAAAAAAAAAATGGTCGAAACCTGATATATTTTATTTCCTTGATTTAAAGAAATCATTTTTAAGATCTATCTGCAATTGTTTTCAAGAGAAGAAAAGATATTAATAAAACTCAACCATTAAGTTTGTACACTGTTTGTAAAAAAGATCTTTATTTTAGAAATATATATAAAAGAAAGAAACAAAACAACAGCAACAAGAAAACCCAGATATATTAAAGCTGAGGAAAATGTAACATACTATATAGGGATTTTTCTTATCCCTGAAAGTTGCATCTTAAAAAAGAAAAGGGTATTTTGGGGTATAAGATGATATCCTTTAAGAAGTTTAAAAAATCTTAGAAATAATTCAATACCAATAATACATTAAATTTTTTTATTTTTAATACATTAAATTTTTAAAAGAAGAACATGCCAAGACTTATTTGAAATACACATGTCAAAAGGAGGTCTTATCTTGACTTTATATATCTTCATTGGAGATATATAAATTTTCTGGGCAAATTTGTGGGACCTATAGAAGCACATAGAGAAGTCCATGCATAAGGGATGAAGATGCCTCTTATGAAAAACTTTACCTGAAGAAGAGAAGTCACTAAGGTAAAGAGGCACTATTTGATGGCACCAGGATTGGGAGAAAAAGGATAGCTGTCAGGCCGGCCTTGATAGCCGTGAGCTTGAGTTCTAAGGAGAGAGGATTGTCAATAAATTAAAATAAAACAAAAGAAAAATCATAAAGATCTGTGTTTTTGGTAAATCTTTGGAAATATAGCTTATGTAAGAGAGTATAACAAAAGAGGGTTAAAAATGTAAATTCCAGGGCTTACACAATAGTAGACAAATCTGTAAATCAGTGAAAAAAAAAAAACTGGCTCAAAGCTGCAGATGCTCATGCCAATGTGGAGAAAAGAGAACATTTTTACACTGTTGGTGGGACTGCAAACTAATACAGTTTCTTTGGAAAGAAGAATGGAGAATCCTCAAAGAACTCAAAATGGGCCTTCCATTTGATCTTAACAATCCCATTACTGGGCATCTCCCCAGAAGAAAAGAAAATCATTTTATCATAAGGACATTTACACTAGATTGTTTATCTCAGCTCAATTTACAATTGCCAAGATGAGCAAACAACCTTAATGCCCATCAACCCAGGAATGGATTAGCAAACTGATGGACTACTATATATATATGCATATATATATATGATGGACTACTAGTCCATAAAAAAGATGGAGACCTTACATCTTTTGTATTAACCTATATACATTAACCTGTACACATTTTCCTAGTAAAGTATCATAAGAATGGAAAAGAAGATATCCAAAGTACTCAATACTAATTTGAAGCCAGTAGATGACCTAATTCACCCCTACATAAGAGAAAACCTCAGTTCAATTCAAGTTGGGGGGAGGGGGAAGGAAGGAGGGAGGAGGGAGGAAGAGAGGAGGATTGGTGCGCTTCCACTTAATGGGCTCCCACTTAGTGGGGATATATGGCACACCTCCTGGGGGTGGAACACAACTACAACAGGAAGCATACCTAACAAATGCAATCATCGTAGCTTAATTCTTTTTATCCACAAATTAACCTGAAATTTAAAAAAAACTGTGGGGAGGACTGCGTGCACCTTTGGTATAACAGGCAGCACCAAAGACAGGGACACTCTCGGCTGGCATCAGGGGTGTTACCAGCATCATGGAGGCCTTTCATTGGCATGAATGGTGGAGGCTCAGCATCAATTGCATACCACTCAGAGGTGGCTGAGAAGACATTTTCAGAGAGAAATAAAATGGGACGGGAGGATGTGATGGTCAACTTCAGGTGTCTATTTGACTAGGCCAAGGGATGCCCAAAGGGCTACTAGAACATTATTTTGAAGTATGTTTATGAAGATGTTTCTGAAAAAGATTAGCACCTGAATCAGGTAGGCTGAGTAAAGAAGATGATGTCGCCAGTGTGAGCATAATAATTTATTAAGGGCCCAAATAGAACAAAAAGGCAGAGAAAGAGTGAATTCGCACCCCCCGAGTTGGATCATCCATCTCTGCTTTTGAGCATCAAAGACTCCTGGTTCTCAAGCCTTTGGATTCAGACTGAATTATTCTCTGGCTTTCTTGGGTCTACAGCCTTCAAATAGTATATTATGGGACTTCTAGGCCTCCATAATCTCATAAGTTAATTCCCATAATAAATCTTCTCATATCTATAAATATGCCCTATTGGTTCTGTTTCTTTTTCATGGAGAGCCCTGACTAGCACAGAGGAAAATGTTGACTGTCAGGTTATAACTACGAATACATGTCAGACACCCACAAGAGATTTCCCAAAGTTGTGTATCGGATGGCGGGGGCAGTGATGTGTCATTAACACAAAACTGTATTTCTTTCACATCTGGGTAGGAATGCAGCTTACAAAAGACATTTGTTTTACATATTTTAACTTAATTGTATAAGATTACTTAGAAAGATGACTCCACTAAAATGATTTCTTACTTCAAAGAGTATAGGAAGGACATTTTGCACATTCTAAACAAACTTCCATTTTAATAGCTCACACTAAATAATTCCATGTAATCAGTGCTTTATATTTTAAAGAAATCATACAGAATGTAATAAATTAGTCAGCTATTAAATATGGAAGATAATTTAATCCTGAGCATTACAGAAATGCATTATTTTCCTAGTGTTTCTTCTTAGTACTAATCAAGCAAATTAAGTTAGTCAAGTGGTTCCAAATACAATGTGGCAATTTATCACACATACCTGTATTCAAATTATAGAATTCAACTCTACTTGGTAATTCTATTTTCAAAATCAAACATCTACATGTTTGTGTCTTAAAGACTAACTATTCAAATAGTTTGCTACTTACTAGGATTTTTGAATAGCAATTTTTGTTGTGATTCAAAAGACATCTCAATAAAGTGATTACACACTTTGAAAAATCGTGTACATACACACCTTGGTTGACACATGGTACTTTATCCATCCTTAAATGAGATGCAACATGAACAATTAACATCTTGATAGATCTTGGGCTAACTTCTCTCTTTTCTTATGGTATTTAAGGTAATTTTAAAACAAGTTGTTAATAAAAATCAAAGAAAACATGAATGAATAAATACGCTTATTTTATAGATGCTTTTTAAAATTTACTGTGTTAAGTGATATTTGAAGGAAGAAATCTGCTAAAATTTCAACCGGGACAGCTCATAATTTTCTAGCAGGTTCATGCGATCTGGGTTCACCTCATCTGGCCTTTCTTTCCTTGAAATTATTAATACCCATATGTTGCATGGAGCCTCGGATTGCCCATAAAAGGCCAGAAAATCTTTTAAGTGACATTTTTAATATTCGTGATTTTTTCTAGAGCTAATGTGTTTGCCCACGGGTTAACATGTGAAATTCTTTGGCTCACAAATGAATCAGTCAAGATGGAAATGGTATGTGCATGGAAGTTACTCTGAGGAAAAAAAAGTCTTGTGTCCCCACTGTCTAACACAGATGATCCAAAAGTGTTTTACTTTTGTGTTTATAATTAAATAAACACAATAAGGCAAAACCTCGAATTTTACGAGGACTCCAAAGATGCAAGAAATTATATTTATTAAACCTGACATGAAATAATAAGGTCTTGCTAAAATACAAAAACATTGTCCACAAAATTGCTATTCAAAGCTTGGAGTATTTTCTTATGGAAGTTAATACATGGGGAGATATTTTTATGAAAATTACTTGGAAGAACTTTTGTGTGAAGTTTTTGGATTATACTATCATAGGATTCAAAAAGGCCATCATCTCTTTCCTTCTTTCTCCTTTCTTTTTCTTTTTTTGTCTGTTTTAACATACATTGATCCTCTATTTCTGCTTAGTGTAATCTGTATATTTTGATCCATGCCTGGAATCACCTGAAGCAAAGGCTTGAGGATTTAGGAAACAGAGCCTAAAACAGCTTTTTCTGTCTTGAGAATTAGAAAATAGGAGTTATAATATGTCTTTAAAAGTATTCCATTTTAATTTTTAAAATTTCTATTTACTTATTTAGAGATGTGTTCTCTCTGTCACCCAGGCTGGAGTGCACTGATATGATCGGAGCTCACTGCAATCTGGAACTCCCAGACTTGAGCGATCCTGGTTAGCTAGGACTACAGGTGTGTGTACCACTATGCTCAGCTAATTTTTAAAATTTTCTGTGGCAGTGGAGTTTCACTATGTTGTCCAGGTCGTCTTGAAGTCCCGGCTCAAGCAATCTTGCCTTGGCCTCCCAGAGCCCTGGGATTTCACAGGCATGAATCACCACCACGCCTAGCCAGTTCTAGTTTATTAAAGAACTAAACACACACCTTCTTTCTGCTCAGTCTTTCTACTCAGTTTGGGGTGTTCTGATTATGTCTGCAAGGGAGGCTTCAGCCTTGGGGTCAATGGGATTTTTATTCCTCTGACTGCACTGATCTAAAGGTTTGATCAAATCATGTAACTCTACTGGGAAACAGCCATTATGAAACTCATACTTAGACATTTTGTCATTTAAGAGGACTTTGGAAGTATGCAAATGTTGCTCAATTTAATTTAATCCTGAATATTTTAGGTATGTTGCCAAAATTTAGGGTTGGCAAAGTGACAGCTAAAAATCTCAGAGAAAAAAGGAAGATGTCAAAGCTATTGGTGTACAGAAATGTTTTTCAAAACACAATCTGTGATCTTTCTATGAGTTTTGTGTGTTTCAGTAAACACACACATGAATGTCGGTGCCACACAGAGAAGGCTGCTTAGTGATGGGACCACATTTGCACATGGAGCAGCTTATAATCTTGCCTGAGCTGAGCTCTCCAGAGTTCCAGCCCTGCTGATTGCTTCCATTAGCTTAACTAGTTCAAACACTTAATAGCCAAAATTCACAGACCCTCTTCCTTTAAGCAAATTCATAGTCTGAAAGTCAAGTAACAGTATCTCCAGGAAGCCCTTTTGTGAAGCTGAGTTTTGATAATTGACACCAATAACATAACAGCATTAAATCACCCATATTTTTATAGTGGATATGCTAGGTTGCTTGTAAATATGTTCAAGGACAGCATGTAGGTGGCAGAAGAGTTACGCTACAACTTTACCAGCTTATAAATCTTTATTTAAGCAGGGGACCTCTAAAATTTAATTAGGCATATGAAAGGAGAGATCATTCCGAAGGTAAAAATATGCCAATTCTCACAAGAAAAGACATCTGCAGTGTGGAAAAATTTCAAGTTAAAATTTACTCTTCTGTTACTTTGTCAATAGAAAGGCTTCTGGTAGAAAAGCAAACATCTGACTTAACAAAAAAATGACAGAGGCCAACCTGAGGCATTCCTGGCGCACCCCGGGGAGGAGGGAAAACTTTGCATGCTATTTAGCTAATGCAGGTCAACGCCTCTTTCTTTTTCTTCTTTTCCTCCTTCCTGGGTCGTGGAGGCTTAGTCAAGAGTCAGCCGTACACAAGTGGTGGATGGGGCTGTGATTTTGTATTTGAAGAATATCAATGCAGTGCTTGATATTCTGTAATATAAAACCATCCCCTGCAATTCTTGATATACTGCAAATCTAAAACTGTCCCTTTGTCGGCTCTCAACATGCAGTATGGTCACAGCAACACCTCTGCTCTCCACATTTAAAACTTACATTTCTAAATTACAAGTCATTCCTCAGCCCTCTGTACATCATAGGTACCTCCATGCCTAAAATCTCTCCTTGTTAAAATGCAAAGACAGCTGGGATGGGTTACATTCAAACTTCAGATGCTCTACCCTGAGTCAATGTTTTCCTTTGACCTTCTTCAGAGGAAGGTGTTAATACAGCATAAAATGATTACCTGGTGCAAGAGAGCAATGAATTTTTGAATGTCACTTGTTTTCTTTCAGCCAATTTTCTTCTTCTACATATAAGCACAGAATTTGAGAGGCCCTGTGAAGGATGACATCTAAGGCACAGCATCTACTCCCATGGAATCTGACCTAGTTTAGAAGGTAAGACATAAAGGTTGAAGCATGCAGTAACATTTCAATTGTGTAAGGTATAGAGCCCAAGATGAGAACTACATATGCACCATAGGATATAGACAAATAACTTAAGGGTTCCCCTTCCATTGGCCAGACCCGGCCCTTGACCCAATAAAGTGTTTTTCTTGTTGTTTGTTTGCTTTCCATTTCTCAGTAGTCTTTCATGTCATTACAATATATCTTAACAAAATTGGTTTTGGTAATGCAACCTCTGCTTTTAATGTGTGCTGCTAAGAGTTGTGCAAATGAAGCAGAATGAACATCATGAAAACAGAAATAAGTATGGTAGGTTATTTATAATCTTTTTCTTTTTGCTATCATTTGATGTACCCTAAAGATGTTCTGTTATTGTATGCTATTTCTTTCTAATCACTTACTTCATGCTAAGAAGGTAACATTGGTGTTTCATTGCAAATGTCAACAAGCATCATAAATAATGAATCAAGAATAGAGCTCATATTGCCCAAATAAATCATCCTTTCTTCTAACCAAATGCCATGAAGGCCTTTCTGTGCACTTTCTTTCAGTTATTTTAAGTCATTCTTGTGTCTTTTTTTTAAAAAAATAGATAACTTAGATGCCTATTTTGTGAAAGATTTAAGATTTAGCTTTAAATAACTACATGATATAATTTAAATAGATGATGCTATGATATAAGAAGAAATGCAATAATCTATCTTTACCAATATTCTCAAGATGGGTAATCCTGCATGTGGTCACCTCAGCAAGGACTCAGGGATCTTGGGACGATGGCTGAAAGGCAGTGCTGAGATTGGGGTTCTGGCTCCTGACTTGGTCTTTCTATGATGAGCTAATTGGTTAGACTTGGTCAAGTCTCTGCAATCTCAACTCTTTGGCCATGATATGGCAAGCTTGGACTAGATAACCTGTAAGCTTTCTTTCAGCTCAAAGTTCTACAAGTTAGACCAACCACAACAAAAGGCTACTATATAATGCTTAATTTAAACTGGGGTCTTATTTCTATTAATGTAAGAAGCTCAAAATTTTGTTAGAATGCAAAAAGTTTTGAGCTTCCTTGAACCTATATCAGACTGGAGTCTGCTTTCCCCGAGCCCTAGCAGTAGGCTTTTAGCCTATTGCAAAATGACAGAGCTGTATTGAGAATATTTGGAGTTTTCCAAACCATTGCATAAAGCATAACAGTACTTTTATACAGATAGCTTCTCTTCAGCGTACTCCTTCGAGGGGAGAGGTGTGAAGAAGGAAGAGTTTCCTGATTTCTCTGCTTGTTACAAAAGCCTTATCTGTTCAGGAGTTTGTTAAGTAGTCTTTACATTTACTGTCAGTCTATTTTTAACCACAGCATCCTGTATGTGAAATGGGTAGAATATCTACTTCGGAGGGCTGCTTTGAAGATTGCACGATGGTAAAACTCACCTTGCCTATCAGTTATAAACTGCCACATAACACATCAAGCCAAATCTTAGCAGCTTTACAAGCCAACCCGGTTATTATTCATGACCATGTGGGTCAGGGATTGGAGCAGAGTTCAGATTGCTGCTCATCTCTGCTGTATGTGGTGTTGGCTCATCCATGTGACCCCTTCCCCTGTATGATTTCTCATCCTCCAGGGTATATCTCCCATGTGGTCTCCCTCTCCTGAAGGATAGGCTAGACTTTGTGTGGTGGTGGGCTTCAAGAGCAAAAGCAGCCTTTTCCTGCCTTTTGTTAGTCAGAGTAAGTCACCAGGCTAGCCCAGACTCAAGGGGTGGGGACACAGACTCCACCTCATGGTGCTTGGTGATTGGCGTGGACCTGGGGAAGCTTGATTCATTGGGAGCTACTTTAAACCATCCATCATACCTTAGAGTAGTCACTGAAGAAATGTATTACACCTTACATGTTCCAACTTTCATCACCCTTCAGTCTTATTAGAGAGAGAGCAGATAATTGACTTTGTGAGTGGAGGAAACTGAGAAATAAGGTTGTTTTATTTGCCTAAATTCATATAATCAATGATTGATAAGGACTTGAACAGTTTTTCTAACTCTAATTTCTCTATTCAACTACAATTTTCTGCTAATATATTGAGAAGAAAATGAAATATAGAAAGTGGTCAGTAAATGCCATGGCAGAAGATGCTTATCTGACAGTCACTTTAGAAATTTGTACTTTGCTTATGAGCCAAATGTCGGTGAAAACAATGAAAGAATAATACTTTCTCGACTACGTTTCTTAGACATCTTTCTTCAAAATTTAATTACATCTGGGGCAACTTTACAACCAAGCCCTAGACACATATTTATTAGCAAATGATTTCTTGGAAATATTTCCAAACATTCACATATTTTCAACTTCTAGTAAGAAGTCTACAGGGAAAAGAGCTAAAGTTATTGGTGTCGAGTCAGGTATGATCTGAAATCGATGCCTATCATGGTTTCCTGAATTCAATGTCTGTTCATTCTTCTTCTTTTTCAAGTTTGGTATGAAAACAATAACTACCTTCAACAGGAATGCAAAATGAAGAACATAAAAAAAATCAATAGTGTTAAAAATATAGAGTACTCATTATAGTACAAGCCATTATACCATATTTATATTATACTTAACATCAATATATGAAAGTATTTATGTAAAAATGTCATATGGAGATTTTTATTCTTTGTGTTATAGTTGTTATTATTGTCATTATTTTGATTGAGTCTCTTGTTGAACTCTGAATTCTATTTGAACCTGAAGACAGTAATCAAAACTGTGGGCTATTTGATAATCCCCATGAATACAACTAAAAAGTTTTCATGAAAGCCCTGTAGACTGAACCCATTGAATTTAGAATAGTTCTCATACCAGTAGAAAGAAGCAGATGTCGCAAACCAAACACTCTTGGTTTAATATATTTTATGTTGGCTTTAATGGACAGATGTTTTGACTAGGCCATGGCAAGACAAGGATTTGAAATGGTGGATTGAAAAGATTTTGTTCATGAAAGTAATTGCTCTTACATTACCAAGTGCAGGATTTACATGTGAAAATTTCAGCCTGTTGCAGCATCTTGCGATGCATCATGTTACCACAAGTCATGGGGTTCACTAGAAATTAGCAACATACTTCTGAGAGGCCCTTTTTCGTAGGTGTCATGAACAGAATGACAGGGAGTGGAAGCCTCAAATCTAGAGTCATTCTAGTTTTGTGGCTGATCCCTGATTATACACTTTCAGGATTATCTGTGACTTTTTCCCTGTCAGAAATTGACTTCTGTCTATGTTATTTTATAAGCTAACAGCAAATCTTATGTGTGAGGCACCAGTTGAAGAGCTTTACTGTTACAAAGAACCTATTTTATCCTGATGAGAACTCCGAAGAGAGGAAAAAGATGAAGAGAAGTTATGTAACTTGCTTAAGCTGACACTGCTAAGAGATGCAAAGATAGACTATCCCAGTCATGACCCAGAATCTGCTCTTAACTATTAGATTCTGCTTTCTCTCTTATTATAAAATGAGTGGTAGGAAATACATCTAATTATTTGTGTGGTTGAGGAATTTCTGAAACAAGATAGACCTAGGTAAGAAAATCTGTTGCCCCAAGACCTCAAGAACCACCTCCTACTTTATCTAGAAGTCAGCTTATCTACAATGTTATTCCCAGACTCAGAAGTCAAAAAGGCCTTCTGGCCCATGAAACAGCCACAAAGCCCTTCCACTAATTTCATGCCTCTTACTTATCTCCTGGACTCCAACCCAGACCCTTCTTAATGCTTATTCTGACAATAAGAAATGAGCTGTCAAAAGACAGAAAAAATAATAAAAAATGTAAAAATACCCATTTGTACTACTACTTAATACAACAGGACAATTCATGGTGTTTGACTTTGAATTATTAGAGAAAGGGTAAATAATATTCATTACCTTTTATTTAGAAGGCAGGGAAATAGATAATATATGTTTAGAAGGTCTTTCCTCAAAACTGTTTAATTTTTTAGATGTTGTTTCATCTATAGGATAAGCTTCTACAATAAAAGATCATATTTGTGGAATACCCCATTCTCAGTGGGGCCAGATAATGAAGTCAAAGAGGCATTGTTGTGGAAAGAACACTGGGGAGTTGGAGATGCTCTCCCACTAACTTGCTGATAAAGGATCTGAGCCGGCCATTTATCCTCTCCCTGCCTCAGACTATCTTATACACCTCACTCAAAGAGTTATTGTAAGGATTAAGAAAAGTAATGTATGTGAAAGTGGCCAATATGTAGTGCATTCTCCATAAATGTTTGTTAAGGGAAAAAAGTAGCACTGCATTCCAATGCCAAAGATAAATTATTTTAAAATTATAACTCGGATGATATTCATGCAGTTATACACATATGGGGATGTGGATAAAGGAACGGAAGTGATCATCTCAGTATTCTGCAGTGATTATATTACCTTCCTTTTGATTTACCAATGCTTTTTGTCTTTCACCTGCTTTGAAGAATAAGACTATTCAAAAATAGAATCCTGATAGAAATAAACCTTCTCTTTGATAGATCCCAGATGCACAGGGCAAGATACATTTCTGTAGAGATTCACAATGGGACCAAACGGTCTGGGAAGTCTTCTCTTCTAACTCCACCATATGTCTGTTTTGGCTTCAGTCGGCAAGTAGAGATGAGAGTGGACCTTTCTTCACATGTGTATTTGTGGCAATCGAATGACTGAGAAAAAGGATTGCGTGGATTATCAGGCTCTTCCAAGGACAACCTCAAGCTTTAAGCAGTGACAATCAATGTAAACCTTTCAACATTGTGCAACACAATACTTAACATGACAGGGGTGGAGGCACAGGGTAGGGAGAATTCTGGGTATCAAAATAATGAGGGAATGTTTTCTAAAATAAAAATGTATGTGTTTTTCTTCCTCAACTAAAATTATAGATACTTTCTCAGAGGTGGAGATAGGTCAGTGAATATTTTCTACTACCTCTCCAGGAGTTACTGACACTCATTTTCTGCTCACCTCGCCATCTATGAGAAATACTTGTCAGTCTAGGGAATAAATCCCACACCTTTCAATGATGTGAATGTGCCCTTCCTCCTTAGCTGGTATAGACTCAGGGTCACAGTGACCTAGAGCTGAGGGCTGGCTGCTCCTTTCAGACAGGGCCAACACCCTTGACATCCCACTCATATATGTTTACATTAGGCCTACTGCATTCATTTGTGTGATGAAATCTATTGCTGGGCTTTAGACCCTGGCAAGAAGTGACCCTGTCTCAGCACCACTGTGTGGTGAGCAGTATCCTGGCCCTCACTCAGCCACACCTCTGCCCACAGGGCAAGGAGTCCCTGGGGACAGGTGGATTTCCTTGTCAGGCAGCTGCCCTCCATTTCGGCCCAGAGCTTTCCGAACTGTCATATGCTTACATGAGACCTGTGGGGATCTTACAAAATGCAGATTCTAAATCAGCAGGCCCATAGTGAGTCTGAGAGTCTGAATTTTTAATAATTCCTCAGAGCTATGGCTCTTGGAATTCCCCTAGAAGGTGATAACAAAGCTGCTTGGCCTCTTTCTGAGGTCTCCCCTGGAAGGTAGACTGTGTTGCCAGGTACCCACCCCCTGAAGGGGTGGCGCCGGGAGTACTCAGAGTAGAGGGCTATGGGCACAGCTTAGGTGAGTGAGGTCCTCACTCTTCTCTTCTGACCAGGAGAGAAACGGGCATCTCAGGCTTGTCTCTGGGGTTGGGATCAGACGCCATGCACAAACCAACTCTCCCCACATTGCTATATTCTAGCATAACATTCCAAGTAGTTCAAGAATGTTTAACTAAAAATTGTCCTTTCAGGTTGTCAATTAATGTATGGAGGTAGAATTTTACTTTGATAGTGTGCTAGCTTGACAACATACATATTTAAAGATAAAGACATACTCCATGTGGACCTCTACTTCCTGCTGGAGGCCCCAAAACTGCCAGAAGTGCTCCTATTGGTAGGCATCTGATCTTCTAGATTTTCTAACTACCCTTCACCTCTCATTTAGACCATCATGAATGTAAACTTCACATGACGAAAGGACCAAGGGAAGTTTGGACGTTTTTCTTGAACAGCTCTTTTGCAGCTGCACACATTTCTTTTCTATGTTATTTGAATTTAGTTGCCTCTTATGGCCCTTTTATATGCAGAATTTTTTACGATCATTATTATGTATATTGTAGCATGTAATACTGAACTCTGTGGGATAGGGAGCAGTCACAGTTTCTTTAGTTAACAATGTTTGCGAATGTGACTCCAGAGTTGTATGACAAGGAAACCCACCCAGTTCAAAGGAAAAGACTGGCTTTAAATGCTCTTGGGCTTGTTTCTGTTGTTGTTTGTCTTAACCCATTCTCTGACTTCATTACAACAGCATAGTTTTACAAGACCGCGGTTAGGAGTTACATCTTAGCTCCACCACTTATAAGCTGCGGAATTCTAACTTTTCCAGGCCTCAATGTTTTTGGCTGTAAAATGAAGATGATAATGTTTACCATATAGAGTTCGTAAGAAGATTAAAGGATATAATAGACATAAAAATATTTGCAATGGTGTCTGATACAGAATAATTACTCAAATAATGTTTACTGTTACTCAGATTTCATCTCCTTATTGAACCTGTCTAAATGTTCTCTTGTCTCATTGATTTTTTTTCTCTTCTTTGAAGTCCTTCATCTTTGACAATCATTTTTCTAGTTAAGTTTTGCCCATTGTCTCGGTCTGTTTTCTGCTGCTATGGCAGAATACTAACAAAGACTGAGTAATTTATAATGGAAAGCAATTTATTTGCCTTTTGGTTCTGGAGGCTGGGAAGTCCAAGAGCATGATGCCAACATCTGGGGAGGGTCACCCCATGGCAGAAAGCACCACGTGGTGAGCAAGCGTGTAAGACAGATGGGAAGTGGGCCAAATGTGGTCTTTCTTTTTTTATCAGAAACTCACCCCTGTGATAACTCATTCCCAAGATCACTTTTTATCACCCTAATTGCCCGGTAAAGTCCTCACCTCTTAATATGGCTACAATGGCATTAAATTTGAGCATTGTTTTTAGAGGGAACATTCAAACCATAGCACTCATATTCCATTGTTCATTATTAGTTCAATATGGTTTTTTCCAGTCATATGCCAACATACTTTATGTCAAGGGTAATAATATATTTATTTTGTACATTCCATTGTTCAGTGTCTAAGATTCTCAAATCTCTTTTGGGTGATGGGTTAAATCAACTATAAAGGAGTATTTTAAGAACAAATAGTGTTGCTCTGAGGAATGTTCAAGAAAAAATGGAAAGAGGAAATGCATCAAAGAAGAAAGGGGTTGAAATTACCAGAAAGCAAGGGTTGGCTAAGGGAAGTCACTCAGTTTGCTGAGTAGTCATGGAGATTAAAGTACTGAATATTATAGGTAGAATAGTTTTCTATAATATTCCATCCTGGTAGGATTTGGTGGGAGAACTGCTCCCAACTGAGTGAGGGAGCAGTGTGAACTGAATTCAGGTAAGAGATTCCTTCATCAGAGCTAGGTTTATTTCTTTGTTTTCCCTCCCTCCACCCAACCTTGGTAATCTATCTGAACATGACTATTACACCACTCCACCCAGATAGCAATAACTGACATGAGGTCATTAAGAAAAAAATAAAACCGAAGTGCGGGATTGTGAGGAGGAAGAAATTTGCATGCTGTGTTCTCAGTCTCTGACAACTCTGCTGACTAATAACACAAGAACAAAACTCCAAGTCCGTCCCTCCTTCACTGTCACCCTCATCTCTTCTCTCATTTGCTTACGGCATCAAGTGGAGGAGACTTCAGCTAGAAATAGCATGGGGCTTTTTCAAGGCCACACTGTGGGACCAAAACAAGCACAGATTTAGCAAAATTCTAATTTGTTTACCCCATTCTGACAGAAAGAAATGTTCATGTTTATTTCTGAGGCGGTGGTAAGATGTGGAGTTCAAGTGTTATGACACTTTAACACACCAGGCAATTTTAGGAGGCTGTTCCTCCTTTTATTCATTTGTTGGTGAATATATTTGAGCTTTCACTTCATGCCAATAAATACAAGAAGGGATGCACATTTGACATTGTTTCTTTACCCCTGCACTCCACGTAAACAGAAGTTGTCTATCTGGCAGTCTGGTGGCTGGATGTAAAGCCCCTGTTTACATAATCTGAATGTCCATTTCATTTTTGCTCCGTCTGCAAAATAAATGAAATGAAAAAGTGTGTCAGAATTATAGAAATGCGTGAGTCTGAAAAAGACATTTGGGTCACTGAGTGACTTAAAAGTACCCTCTGTTTACAAGTTTCCTCAGTTTCTGTCACTGCAGCTGTGTCACAGCTTATAACAACTAATCCCTTTTTATTTATATTTTACTTTATTTTATTTTGTATTAATGGCGCTTTTAAGCCATGTCTTCCAAATGTGTCCAAGGTTTTATAACTGTCTTAATAGTGTATACACATTACAGTTAAGGCAGAGAATTTCCTCCAAATCTGGCTTTTGTTAAGGAGTCACTTTAAGAATAGTTTGTAGGACAATTAAAATGTGTTAATCTGTATTTGAAAACTTGATCCAGTTAAAAATCAGTTTCCTGTCCACTTGTATTTGTTGGAAATTCCAGTATCACGCAGTTTTTTTTTCTGGAGAGGTGGGAGAAGGGGTTGTGGGGAAGGCTGGGAGCTGTGTTAGCCTTTGGGCTAATGTCTTAAGCCTTGTTCTGCTCCAGGAGAAGCAGGCACAGAGGGGTTGGAAAAGGGGCCCGAGTGAACACACTTTTCATGCTCAACAAAGCCTAACATCATTTTACCATACAAGTTGAGTTGTGTGTGTACTTTTAATAAACTGATCCTCACAAAAAATAAATAGATTTGTTCTGCTTAAGCTGGCATGCGAAGGGCTCAGAGTATAAAAAAGTCTTTAACACCTCTGGGGGATTGGAAGGTAACTTCACACTCCAGCTTCACAATGGAAAGTGTGATAACAATTTGACAGGAAGTAAGTAGATTCCGCCCCAGGCCTTGGGACAGGAATCGGCCCTGGAGCAGAATGGCTGAGTCTTGAGGCCTGGAGCTTCCCGCCCAGCAGGGGGTAGCCAAGCGCCAGTTACTGGGAAGGAATTCAACTCTGAGGACCAGTCCCTTCCCACGGCCCCTTCTCGAAGCAGCTTTCCTGGCGGGGTTTGGATTATTTACTCCACAATGGGAGCCGCTCACCTGAGGCCTTCACCTGAGAGCTGGGACCTGTGCAATGGAGTCTTTGGAAAGAGACCCCAATAAAGGGCTGAAAAGTACATTTATCTACCCAAGGATTGGGACAAAATAGAGGTGAGGGGAGGAGGCAGATTTTACTTTTCCTTCAGATTCTTTTCTCTGTCTCCTCTCCGGCAGAGGCTAAGTTCCCTAGGAAAAGGCAGGAAGAGACAAGGGGGCCCGGGCTCAGAGTGTGTGTGGTCGGGTGTGGGGTGTGGGATTGAGTCTAGTGTGTGTGTGAGGTGTGGGCCTCTGGGTGTGTAAGAAATGTGCTTGTGTGTGTATGTGTG
Source organism: Perodicticus potto (assembly GCA_963574655.1). NCBI lineage: Eukaryota > Metazoa > Chordata > Mammalia > Primates > Lorisidae > Perodicticus > Perodicticus potto. Next base: position 351 of record CAUYRH010032950.1, on the reverse strand, counting down.
TGTATGTGTGTGCATGTGGGGTGCGTATGTGTGTGTGCATGTGGGGTGTGTATGTGTGTGGATGTGGGGTGCATATGTGTGGGGGTGTGTGTGTGTGTGCATGTGGGGTGCCTACATATGTGTGCACGTGCATGTGTGCAGGGTGTGTATGTGTGTGCATGTGGAGTGCGTATGTGTGTGGGGGTGTGTGTGTGCATGTGGGGTGTGTATGTGTGTGTGTGGGGGGTGTATGTGTGTGTATATGGGGTGTGTATGTGTGTGGGGGTGTGTGTGTGCATGTGGGGTGCGTATGTGTGGGGGTGTGCATGAGTGGTGTGTATGTCTGTTTATGTGGCGGTTGTGTTTGAACAT
>CAUYRH010032949.1:0-15486 GCA_963574655.1 Perodicticus potto | reverse complement strand
CAGTTGCTATTAGCTGCCTGTTCTCAAACAATAGTCTTTTTATTGAAACAAATAAACTTTTCTGTAATATTTTATGGAATATAAAGAGACTTTAATTGTTTGACTTGTTTAACACTGCACTGTTAGTTTTTATTAATAAAATGCGCATGGGCATTTTAAACAAAAAAAAAAAATAGTAAATCCATAAATAAGTCAGTCACCACTCTGCCTTTATTCTGAATGACGTGTTATATTACAGCTTTAGCACTAGGATATCTTTCTTGTTTGGTTATCATAATTTTGGCTTTTAAATGTAGTATTTATTTTCAATTTTCTATGAAAAGTAAAGAAACAAAGGATTAAGCCTTGTGAGGAAGCATTATTTCTTTGGGGGGCTTATGTGTATCTTACTTAGATTGATGCACAGATTGGCATTGATTCTTCAGGTATTTAATCAAGATTTATTTGGACAACTTTTTTGCCATTCTAAAACACATGCTTCTGTTTTTTGTTTGTTTGTTTGTTTGTTTTTTAGCCCCCTTGGTAGAGGGCTGTGGCTTCACAGCTCACAGCAACCTCCAACTCCTGGGCTTAAGCGATTCTCTTGCCTCAGCCTCCCAAGTAACTGGGACTACAGGCGCTAAAACACATGCTTTTGTAGGTCACTAGTCTCTCTGTAGGAGTATTGGTTGCTAATTTAAAACAAAATCGTCAGAAAAAATTTAAATAAAATTGTCTTTGTAGCTATGAAATCATAACTAATCACAGTTTTTTTCTATTGCTATCTTTATCTTTCATTTAATCTTTTACATGGTTTGGAGACCATGTAAAATGTATAACATGACAGTCCTCAGGCAGCGCCTGTGGCTCAACGGAGTAGGGCGCTGGCCCCATATGCCAGAGGTGGCGGGTTCAAACCCAACCCCAGCCAAAAACTGCAAAAAACAAACAAACAAACAAACAAAAAACAAAAAAAACTCAGACAGTCCTCTGTATTTCTATCATTTTGTATCCAATCAGTTACCAAAACACATGCGGGCATGTGCACAACCACTTTTATTAGTTCCTTTTATTGTGTATCCTTCCAGTTTCTTAATTTACATATGTGAACAAATACAAACATATTTTTCCTTCCCTTTTTTCCACAAGAGAGCATATTATGTGCATTGTCTTGCATCTTAGTTTTTATACTTAAAAATGTGTTAAAGTTATAGAAGATGCATACTGTACTTATATAATAAATATAGAAAAATATTAATAGTATAATCTAGATCAGGGGTCCTCAAACTACGGCCCGCGGGCCACATGAGTTGGTGTGAATTGTATTTGTTCCCATTTTGTTTTTTACTTCAAAATAAGATATGTGCAGTGTGCATAGGAATTTGTTCATAATTTTTTTTTTTTAAACTATAGTCCGGCCCTCCAGCGGTTTGAGGGACAGTAAATTGACCCCCTGTTTAAAAAGTTTGAGGATGCCTGATCTAGATAGTAGAGATAAGGAATTCACTGTAAAATTTTCTCAACTTTATAATAGTTTTGAAAACTTTTGTAATCAAATGTTGGACTTCAAAATGTACATTTTATACAGGTATAACCTTGACTCAATCTGTATAAAAATAAAGTATATAAACAAAGCATGTACATCCCCTAACATTCTGAAATTTAAAAAAAGAAAATACATATCTTTCTCAAGCAATTCATAGATGCTCCTATTGTTTTTTTATAGCTATATAAAATTCCATTGTGTAGATTTACCATTATTTATTTATCAGTCTCATAAGGATAGAAATTTTGATTGTCTCTAGTCTTTTGATTTGTAAATAGTGCTACGGTATGAACTCATAAACTATAGTATGAATTCATAAAGGTGGGATTCTTAGGTCAAGGCTTATCCATTGTTAAACTTTGATAGATATTGCTAAATGGCTCGCATTATAAGTTTTGCTGATTTTACCCATATTAAAAAATATATGAGAACAAAATGGATTCAATATGATTATTTGCAGGTTTTATTCTTTTCCTTTTGAGAACAAATTACTTAATTCTTAAGATTTTAAGTTTTTGTTAAAGTAGTAATGCTCTTTTTAGGGAACTGATTTTCCTCAGTAGTAGATTTGTAACAATATTAATGAGAGGGTTTTGCTTTTATTCTTAACCTGTGGTTCCTAAACTGCGTGCAAAGGCACACTGGACAGCTTAAGCAGACTCATGGTGCCCAGGATATTTTAAATTTTTGAGGTAACATGAAAATATTAGACATTTTTTATCAGGCACTATGTGAACTAGTAGTCCTTTTTATAAGGTTGGAAAATTGCACAGTGTCTGACAGGCACATGCATCCCATTCATAAGAACTGTGGTTATTTAGGACTAAAATTAATACTCTTTTTTCTTTTAACTTTTACATATCATTTTTTCAAATTACTACTCAGTTATTAGGACTTATGTGTATTAAGTCCAACAGCTTAACCGTTGATGCTGTATAGGCATGTTACAGATTTCTATACATTGATTTTGTAATGTGAGACTTTGCTGAATGTATTACTTCCAGGACTCTGTTGGTGGTTCTTTGGGGTTTTCTAGATATAAGATCATATCATTAGCAAACAGTGATAGTTTGACTACTTCTTTCCCTGTTTTGACATAAGTACATTATACATAACTACATTACATTATATTTGTAAGAAATATAATTATTAGGCTCGGCACCTGTGGCTCAACGGGCTAAGGTGCCAGCCACGTACACCTGAGCTGGCGGGTTCGAATCCAGCCCGGGCCCGCCAAACAACAATGACGGCTGCAACCGAAAAATAGCCAGGCGTTGTGGCAGACACCTGTGGTCCCAGCTACTTGGGAGGCTGAGGCAGGAGACTCGCTGGAGCCCAGGAATTGGAAGTTGCTGTGAGCTGTGAAGCCACAGCACTCTACCCTCTACCCAGGGTGACAGCTTGAAGCTCTGTCTCAAAAAACAAAAAAAACAAGAAAGAAAAGAAATATCATTGTTAGATATATGTTTTGCTCTTAGTGAAAAAAATTACTACAGCACTAAGGATGCTGTGAACTGGTAAAGTTTGGAAACCTTTGTTTTAGCTTTTTGAATGTCACTTCCCTGTTAAACTATGGTATTTCCTGTTAATAATCTTTAAACTTTCACTGTGAGTTTTCCTGAGCTACTGTTTTAGCTGGCGTGTCTGTTGGAGATCCTGTACTTCGCACTGGTAAACCCCTCTCAGTAGAGCTTGGTCCTGGCATTATGGGAGCCATTTTTGATGGTATTCAAAGACCTTTGTCAGATATCAGCAGTCAGACCCAAAGCATCTACATCCCCAGAGGAGTAAATGTGTCTGCTCTTAGCAGAGATATCAAATGGGATTTTACACCTTCCAAAAACTTGCGGGTACGTCTGTGTGACCAAGAATTTCTGAAATTGGTGAATGAATGTAAAATGAATGTTTAGTGAACTATTTTGTGCTCTTAGTCCAAACAAAAATATATTAGAGAAGCATAGTTTAAATTTGTCCTTAAATCTACTAGTAGGATTTTATAACCAATATGTTCCATTGATAAATGAGGAAGATAATTTAAATGATAGCAGTAGAGGTGAGTCTACTTGACATTTATTTGGACATTAAACAGCAAATACTTTTGTTCTCTAGGTTGGTAGTCATATCACTGGTGGAGATATTTATGGAATTGTCAATGAGAACTCACTTATCAGACACAAAATTATGTTACCCCCACGAAATAGAGGAACTGTAACTTATATTGCTCCACCTGGGAATTATGATACCTCTGTAAGTATCATTTCAATTTTATCCTGCAGCGTGGCCTTATTTATATATGATAGTTACCCAGTTTTACTGCTTTAAATACTTAAAGAATGGATTTTTAACGTATAGGTTTTGAGTAACTCCAGAATTATTTTTTTTTCTTTGTTTTTAATTTGAACTTGGGAACACAAATGGGAACATACCATTTCTTTTTAAAGAAATGTAACATTTTTCTATCTTTTTACCTGATGTTAACATTTCTTTAAAGTCCTCACTCTAATACTTACATAATGGATTATGTGAATTCTTTTTTTTTTTTAGACAGAGCCTCAAGCTGTCACCCTAGGTAGAGTGCTGTGGCATCACAGCTCACAGCAACCTCCAACTCCTGGGCTCAAGCGAGTCTCCTATCTCCACCTCCCAAGTAGCTGGGACTACAGGCGCCCGCCACAACGCCCAGCTGTATATATATTTTTTGGTTGCAGCCATCATTGTTGTTTGGCAGGCGCAGGCTGGATTCGAACCTGCCAACTTGGCTGTATGTGGCTGGCGCCTTAGCAGCTTGAGCCACAGGCGCCAAGCCATGTGTGAATTCTTTTTTTTTTTTTTTTTTGAGACAGAGTCTCACTTTCTTGCCCTTGAGTGAGTGCCATGGCATCACAGTTCACAGCAACCTCAAACTCTTGGGCTGAAGCGATTCTCTTGCCTTAGCTTCCTAAGTAGTTGGGACTACAGGTGCCCATCACAACGCCCAGCTATTTTTAGAGATAGGTTCTCACTCTAGCTCAGGCTGGTCTTGAACCTGTGAGCTCAGGGCAATCCACCTGCCTCAGCCTCCCAGAGTGCTAGGATTACAGGAGTGAGCCACTGTGCCTGGCAGATTATGTGAATTCTTACTTTGGGTAAAACATTTAAAACTTAATCTTTTAATGTTATTTATAGTCACATAATATCAAATAGAGTAGGCCATAATAGTCTTTATGGGTATGAAGATATTGAGATCGTCGTAGCACATAATTTTCTCCCAGTAAAATATGATGAGAGAAAATACTTTTTTAGTCCTTTCACAAGAACATGGCAGTGCTCTATAACAAATAGAAAACAAGAGTTAAGATTAGGATGCTGGGCACTCAATTGAACTCATTCACTAGCTTAACGACTCACTCTAAATAGAGGAACCACCTTAAAGCAGACAATTTAAATTCATGTATCAACAAAATTACAAATTTTTAAAAGGCCAGGGAATTTGGAGTTTGTGAATAGTTGAAACCATCTCTGTTCACAAGTGTTAGTGTATTATTCATTACCTTTTTTCTTTTATAAATATTTAATTTAAGGGAGGTGCCTGTGGCACATCAAGTAGTGCACCAGCCCTACATACCAAAGGTGGCGGGTTCAAACCCAGACTCAGCTGAACTGCAAAACAGAAAAATAGCTGGGAGTTGTGGCGGGCGCCTGTAGTCTCAGCTATTCGGGAGGCTGAGGCAAGAGAATCACCTAAGCCTAGGAGTTGGAGGTTGCTGTGAGCTGTGTGATGCTACGGCACTCTACCGAGGGCAATAAAGTAAGATTCTGTCTTTACAAAAATAAATAAAAATAAATTGTAAAAAGTATATATATTTAATTTAAATAAATACTTAAAAATATTCAACTTTGGGCACAGTCGCTCACTCCTGTAATCTTAGTACTCTGAGAGGCCAAGGTGGGTGGATCCCTTAAGCTCAAGAGTTGGTGGGTGTTGTCACAGGTGCCTGTAGCCCCAGCTATGGAAGAGACTGAGGCAAGAGGATCGCTTGAGCCCAAGAGTTTGAGGTTGCTGTGAGCTATGACACTACAGCACTCTACCCAGGCAACAGAGTGAGACTGTCTGGAAAAAAAAAAAGAAATTCAACTTTATTATACATTTTAGGGTTTTTTAGGATTCTTAGCAAATAGGTGTTTTTCCTTGAAGCAATTTAAGATCATTGTAAGTAAACAAAACAGAATGAAAGTAAATTATGAAAGCTTTCACTTCTCTCCTCTCCCAGTCCTAAGAACATCTTGTTGTGCATACTTTAAGACTTCTTCCTATGTGTTTACATATAATTTATTTAGCTACTCCTTTTATGCTTGATATACTTCTTTCAAAAAGACTATATTTTTAAGGCGGCATCTGTGGCTCAAAGGAGTAGGATGCCAGCCCCATATGCTGGAGGTGGCAGGTTCAAACCCAGCCCTGGCCAAAAAACACACACACACACACACACAAAGATGTTTTTTAATCATTAAAAAAGTAATAAATGCACCTGGTTAAAAAATATTTAGGATTGTATATAAAGATTTATAATAGGGCGGCACCTGTGGCTCAAAGGAGTAGGGCGCCAGCCCCATATACCAGAGGTGGCAGATTCAAACCCAGCCCTAGCCAAAAAAAAAAAAGATTTATAATAAAAAGTGTAGGCTTGGTGCCCATAGCACTGTGGTTACGAAACCAGCCACATACACCAAGGGTGGCAGGTTCGAACCTGGCCCAGGCCAGCAAAACAACTACATCAAAAAAATAGCCGGGCATTGTGGTGGGTGCCTATAATCCCAGCTACTTGGGAGGCTGAGGCAAGAGAATCACTTGAGCTCAAGAGTTTGAGGTTGCTGTGAGCTGTAATGCCACGGAACTCTACCAAGGGCAACATAGTGAGACTCTATCTCAAAAAAAAAAGTGTAAATCTCCCTTCTCTCATGTACCATAGTCCTACCCCCAAGAGGAATCTGAGGTTACTTTTACTTAAGAGAAAGAACCATTTGCAAATTTAACTATACTTAAAATTTTACACTATTCTTTTCTTTTCTTTTTTTTTTTTTTTTGTAGAGACAGAGTCTCACTTTATTGTGCTGTGGCATCACACAGCTCACAGCAATCTCCAACTCCTGGGCTTAGGCGATTCTCTTGCTCAGCCTCCCGAGTAGCTGGGACTACAGGCGCCTGCCACAACACCCAGCTAGTTTTTTTGTTTGTTTGTTTTTTGCAGTTCTGCCCAGGCCAGGTTTGAACCTGCCACCTTCGGTATATGGGGCCAGCGCCTTACTCGCTGAGCCACAGGCACCGCCCCATTTTTTTTTTTTGAGACAGAGTCTCACTTTGTCACCCTTGATAGAGTGCCTTGGTGTCATAGCTCACAGCAACCTCCAATTCTTGGGCTCAAGCAATCCTCTTGCCTCAGTTTTTCATTTTTTGGTAGAGATGGGGTCTCACTTTTGCTCAGGCTGGTCTGGAACTTGTGAGCTCAAGCAATGCACCTGTCTTGGCCTCCCAGAGTGCTAGGATTACAGGCATGAGCCACCACACCTGGCCTTCTTTTCTTTTTTTTGAAACAGTTTCACTAATCTCTGGTCAGTCTAGCTCACAGCAACCTCAAACTCCTGGATTCAAGTCATCTTCCTTCCTCAGCCTTCCAGATAGCTGGGAATACAGGCTCCCACCACAATGCATGGCTAATTTTTCTATTTTTGGTAGAGATGGAGTCTTACTCAAGTGATCTTCAGTCTCTCAGAGGGCTAGGATTATAGACTTGAGCCACTGCCTCTGGCCTTTAACATCTTACTGTGTTTTTATAGGATGTTGTCTTAGAACTTGAATTTGAAGGTATAAAGGAGAAATTCAACATGGTCCAAGTATGGCCTGTACGTCAAGTTCGCCCTGTCACTGAGAAGCTGCCAGCCAATCATCCTCTGTTGACTGGCCAGAGAGTCCTTGATGCCCTTTTTCCGTAAGTTTGAGATGTGTCTCATAGTTTTCTTTCAGAGTTATTATATATGCTTGTCTTTTCATTATTTTTGTAGACAAAAGTTTTATGTGTTTAATACTATAACAAATTTTATATAGAATAATAATGATGGATTAATTATGTTTAACTTTTGCCAGTACTTAAAGTCAAACGGTAAAAGATTTATTTTTTTCACCATTGTAAGCAGAAAACATATTTCTGAAACTTTTTGAAAAAATAAAATTTTCAGAAGAAATCTGTACCCATACAACATAGCTATCTTTAAGTTATCCTAGAATAACTAGATTTGTGTCACTATAAATTGATGACTTGTAAACTCAGATTGACTCTCTGTGCTGCCCAGCTAATCTTTCTTAATTTATAGCCTGCTCTTTCCCATTTTCTTCAACTGCTTAAAAACTTTCTTCTTTAAGTCTCAGGCTTTTCCAAACAAATGACTTCATTTAATTCACAGAAAAAACTGAAGCTGTGAAGTGAGAGCTCTCAATCTCTGACCATAAAACCCATACATGTATACTCTTAATGTAATACCTTGCCCTTCAGACTTGTTCTCTGAATGTTACTCTTTCATGAAGATCTCTATCTTATCTTATTAATCAGCACATCCTGTTTCTATATTTTTCACTATCCAGCTTAAACTTAATAGTCTATCATTCTTTTTGTTCTTTTTTGAGATACAGAGTCTCACTTTGTTGCCCTCAGTAGGATGCTGTGGCATCATAGCTCACAGCAATGTCAAACTCTTGGGCTTAAGTAATTCTCTTGCCTCAGCCTCCCGAGCAGCTGGCATTACAGGTGCCTGCCACAATACCCAGCTATTTTTAAAGACAGGGTCTCACTCTTGCTCAGGCTGGTCTTGAACTCCTGAGCTCAAGCAATCTACCTGCCTCAGCCTCCCAGAGTGCTGGGATTACAGGTATAAGCCTCCACATCTGGCCCTATCATTCTTATGAATATTTGCTAATATAATACGTTTTCTTGTTCCTTTGTGTTTTATTACACTATCCAGCAAAATTCCAACTATGAGTAAGTCTGCTATCTCCTTTTCTCATGTCTACACCCAGCCTTCTGAGATAATCAAATAATCAGTGCAAACTGGCACCTAACCTTACTATGGTGTAGCAGTCCTGCATTTTCCTAGTTATCATTTTCTCATATTCTTAGTAGTTATTTCAGATTGCTCTGCTTGCCTCAGATCTTCAGCTCTACCTTTCTTTCCTCTTCTTTCTCAACAAATTATCATCACAGAGAAATTTAGAAGCCATGAGATTTGGAATTCTTTCAGTTTCCTGCAACTAGACTCACTTAACATACATTCCTATTCATCCCTACTTCCTTTCCTCTTTCTGGAGCATAACCCACCTCATGTCTCTCCATCAACCTCCTTCTATTCTACTCTTTATTCCTTTCCACTTACCACTATTTTTTTCTTTATCTTCACAGCCAAACCTCTTGAAGGAATAAATTCTGTGTCTCCACTTCTACCCTAACTGCCCTTGTCTTTAATATACCCTTAATTACTCTAATTTTATCAGTCACTCCCTTAGTGATGGATTGAAAAAATAAGTTTTAGTATTCTTTTAATCTGTGCAGCTTTGAATATTGCTTTCTACTTCTTCCTTTAAACATCCTCTTTCTTCTTAGCTTCTGTCTACAAATTGGAGCCTTCACAATACAGTGGTCTATCTAAAACGGATATCTCATCCTGTAATGTTTTGTTTGAAACTGTTAAAGTGCTCTTCATTGCTCTTGAAACAAACACACAATTTTCAACTCCTTACAAAGTTACCTGTGATCTGGCCATTGCTTCCTTTCCATTATTGTCTTAGCTACTTAACTGCCTTCCTGGCATATTGAAGGACCTTTAATTCCTCAAGCAATGGCCTCTTTTATCCCTGGCCTTTGGACATGCTGTTCTATCTGCTTCGAATGTTACTTCCCTTCATCTGTTTCCTTTCAGGTCTTATCTACTATCTGGAAGAATTTCACAACCCCAGTCCAATCCACTCAGGCTTTGCACTTCTTCTTTGTACTGTCACAGGGTCCTGAATGTTTTCTGTGATAGCGCTTTTCATACAACATTGCTGAATTTTCAAGCTTTCCAGTCCCACCCCAACCCCAGGTTAAAAGTGATTTGACAGAGGTATATAGAGTCATAGAAGTATGACATGCTTTCTTAGTCTATCAAATACACTGAAAGATTTAGAGAAGAAAAAAATTTAATGTATATTCATTTTATATTGAAAGAAGTCTTTTTCAGTGATTAAAGATATAATGTTTCTGTGAATTTTTATGATGAAACATGATATTACAAAGAAATTTCTCTTAGTGTTACATCCCATTTCTTCATGCCTGGACTCTCCCCAACCATACATGCTCAGTGTATGAACACACAACCCAAAGTTGACATCCACTATTTCTTCCCTAAAGGGATTTTACTGTCCACTGCCACTTTTAGGGAAAGTTTGAAAGTGGCTGCTAAATGGTCCTATAATCACTCTCTAGCTTATATCAAAGGGGGAGGATTTGAATTAAGCGAGTACAGAAACATTGCTGTCTTGTTTAATGTTTGTTGTCTCTGCAGCATCTCCAAGCACAGTTTTTAGTACTTAGGAAGTACTCCAAAAGTAGTTATTAAATAGACAAAGGGAACTTAGCATCTTAACAAAAACCTCTTTTATAATTAAACTTCATAGCAGGATAGGAATTTCTTAGATCTTACTTTTTTGCCTCTGGAGACAATTTTCAAAAGTTATTTTTCTTTTAACTTTAATTTCTGTATTCTTTTCATGAATTAACATAAGTGTTCAGAATGTCATTATATTATATACCTTATTATTTATATACTCCTCCAATTTATACAATACACTTTTACTTTTCTACTTTTAAGGATGATAGAAGTGATTAAGAATAATAAAACATATACTTATTATTATAGGTACAAAGCAGGGTAGCAGTTGTCATATCTGTAGGTTTTTACATGCGTATGTATAGATAAAAATATTTCAGAATGCTTTCTTTAACTTGTATTTTTGTGTTACTTACCTACTTTATTTATCAGGATGAGTAATCTGTACTTTCTTTTCTTTGTTCAGGTGTGTACAGGGAGGAACTACTGCTATCCCTGGGGCTTTTGGCTGTGGAAAGACAGTGATATCACAGTCTCTATCCAAGTATTCCAACAGTGATGTAATCATCTATGTAGGATGTGGTGAAAGAGGAAACGAGATGTCTGAAGTTCTGCGAGACTTCCCAGAGGTCTGTATATATAAAGTTTTAAATAATAATTTAGCGAAAATACTACTAATCAATGTTCATTGGCAATTAATAAAGCTTTGTATTGGGTCTGGAGCAATGCTCTCATTTGTTAAGGATCTTTTAAAGAACTTTAACATTATATTTGTGATTAAATTTATGTATTCAAGGATGGGAATTTGAATTATTCAAAGTTAAACACTAGAAAGTTTCTCCTTGTGGTTTGTTGGTTTTCATTTACTGGGAGAAATAAAATAGACAAAACACTTCAGATACAAACATTATGATCTACAAGGTTATTATAGTAATATTTTTTTCATAAAATAATGTATTTCATTTATGAAATAGAAATAAATATGTCTTCTTCATAGCACTGTAGAGCAGGGAAGAGAGATGAGAGTGATGGGGAATATTACTTTGGGAACACTGATTATAAGAGGGATTAAATATGGGCAAATTGTAAAAAAAAAAGGACTAAAGTGTTACCTTTTGAAATTGGAGGATCACTAATAGATTTATTACCTCTAGCTCACAATGGAAGTTGATGGTAAGGTAGAATCAATTATGAAGAGGACAGCTTTGGTAGCCAATACCTCTAACATGCCTGTTGCTGCTAGAGAAGCCTCTATTTATACTGGTGAGTATATGAATTGGAATAAAAGCAGTTATCATCTATTCTTAAGTTTAAAGCTATCACCAAACTTTTTCTTTTCCACAGATCTTTTTTGTAAAGATACATATGATTAATAATTAATTTAACCTAACTTCCCATTAGGTTATATTGTGTGAGGTTTTTTCAGATTAATGGGAGGTACATTCTCTGTGTTTGTTAGGTAGAATCTAAGTTGTACTTGTGTCCCTCACCCAGAGAGTGTGCCATATACCCTCACATTGTGCCTCTTAGGTGAGAGCACACCACTCCTCTTCCCTCCTTCCTCCTTCCCCCCACTTGAGTTTGTGTTTTTCTTTTGCATGGGGATGTATTTGTTTGTCTATTGGTTTCATATTTGGTATTAAGTACCTTGGTATTAAGTATCATTCTTGTGATATTTTATTAAGTAGATTGTTCTCCACCTCTATCCAGGTTAATACAAAAGATATAAAGGCTTCTTATTTTTATGGCTCAGTGGTATTCCATGGCATACATATGCCACAGTTTATTAATCCATTGATGTGTTGATGGGTACTTGGGTTGACTATACATCTTGGTGAGTGTGAATTGAGCTGCAATAAACATTCTAGTACATACCTCTAATGGTAAAATGATTTTTTTTTCTTCTGGGTAGATGCCTAGTAATGGGACTGCAGGATCCCTTTGGAAATGGGATCTGGAAATGGAAGGTCTACTTTTAATTTTTTAAGTATTCTCCAAACTTCTTTCCAAAGAGGCTGTATTAGTTTGCAATCCTACCAACAATGTAACAGTGTTCCTTTTCTCCACACTCTTGCCAGGAAGAACTTTTTTCTTTCATTCTAAAATATCTCTGTATATACAAGCATATCCCTAGCTTTTAAAAAAATATTTAACTTACTATATTTTGAGAGAAATGAGTATAAGACATTCATAGAGCTGCCCCAATTTTTTTTTCTTTTTTTTTTTTTTTTTGAGACAGAGTCCCAATCTGTCACCCTGGGTAGAGTGTCGTGGAGTCATAACTCACAGCAACCTCCAACTCAGGCTCAAGCAATCCTGTTGCCTCAGTTTTTTTCTATTTCTAGTAGAGACAGGGTCTCGCTTTTGCTCAGGCTGATCTCGAACTCCTGAGCTCAAATAATCCACCCTCCTTGACTTCCCAGAGTGCTAGGATTTACAGATGTGAGCCACCACACCCAGCCGTGACTCAATTTTTTTAATGACCGTAAAATGATGTACTACTTCTGCTATCTTTTTTCATTACATGTTTAACCATTGATCTATCTTTAAATATACCGTACTTCTATAATTTGTATTATTGGGTCATTCAATATGAAAGGGTCAATTTTTAATCAAAAGTTTAGTCTGTTATATATCAAAGCAGAAGCAGTACAATTAGTAGAAGTACACACCTAAACTACCTAAACAATGAACATAGTTTTTTGTCTGAACAGTGGCTTGTGTCTGTCAACAATGAAGAAGCATGGAGAGTGAGTCGTGATGAAATTGCAAAAGTCATTTTCCACAACTTGTTGAGAATTGGATAAGAACCGCCTCGATAGTTCCCTAACACTGACCACCTGCTTAAGTTGACCTAATTTTCATAGACCAGACATGCCCCACATGTACATATCAGTACAGTAAGCCGAATTCCTTATGTTGACTACCTCTTGCTATGTTGACTGGTTTTTTAATAATCCTTTGAATGGTCAACTTATAGAGGTTCTACTGTATTTTTCCTTGCAAGAAGTGGTCCAAAGCTTGGAAGAAGTGGTAGTCATTTGGTGCAACATCTGGTGAATATGGTGGGTGACAGAGAGTTTCCAAGTCCAGCTTCTTAGTTTGAGCAGTATTGTTTGTGCAACAGCCTTGTCTTGCAAGAGGACTGGCCTGTCTCTTTTGACCTCTCTTGGCTGCTTAATCACAAATACCCTCCTTGTATCCATTTGATTGGTATAGACATCCACTGTAGTCAATTCACCATGTTTTATGAAGCAGTAGTGAATAATATCAGGGCTAGACCACCAAACAGACACCATTATTTTCTTTGATGACTATTCTATTTTATTCTTTTTTTTTTTTTTTTAGACAGAATCTCACTGTGTTGCCCTCAATAGAGTGCCGTGGCACAGCAACCTCAAACTCTTGGGCTTAAGCAATCCTCTTGCCTCAGCCTTCCAAGTAGCTGGGACTATAGGCATTTACCACAACGACCAGCTATTTTTGGTTGCAGTTGTCATTGTTGTTTAGCAGGCCTGGGCCGGGCCCAAACCTGCCAACCTCAGTGTTTGTGGCTAGTGCCCTACTCACTGAGCTATGGGTGCCAAGCCTGCATTTGTTTCTTGATTGGCTAAAATTTGGCTTTTGGAAATCTCTTCAAGAAAGGCTCATGGATGCTGTAGTCCCTGAATTCTTGTTTCTTCATAAATTTGATTTTTTTCTATTGACTTTGAACTTTTAACAGTAGTTTGGCAAAGTATAAAATTCTTAGATCAATATTTCATTCTTTTTTTTTTTTTTAATTGAGACAGAGTCTTACTTTGTTGCCCTCGGTAGAGTGCCATGGCATCGCAGCTCACAGCAACCTCAAACTCCTGGTCTCAAGCAATTCTCTTGTCTCAGCCTCCTAAGTAGCTAGGACTATAGGAGCCCACAATGCCCGGCTAGTTTTGTTTGTTTATTTTAGCAGGCCCAGGCTGGGTTCGAGCCCTGGTGCATGTGGCCAGCGCCCTACCCACTGGGCTACAGGCATTGCCAATAGTTCTTAATCTAGTTAAATGCTGGAGAAAGATCTGAGGCTGGCCTGCTTTTTACTTTTATGGAGATTTGTTTCCCAAATCTTGTTTTCCAAAAGAATCTCTTTAAATTTGAAGTCTCATAACTTTATTAGGATATGTCCTAGTATTGATAGTTTTGATAAATTTTTTCTGAGACATATACCCTTTTAATCTATGTATCTTTTATTTTGGAAAAATTTTGAGAATTGTATCTGAAATTTTTTTCCTCTTCCATTATGACTGTCTTCTTCAAATATGCCAAATAGACATACTAGATCTCTGTTATGTTTTCCATATGTTTCATTTCTTCTCTAATCCTTTTAATTTAGCCTTTTGTGTGTTTGTTGATAGGATAAATGGTGTTTATTCTTTGTTGCTTCTAATGAAACTGTCATTTATATAGTGTCTATTTTTTCTTCCAGTTGTTTTTTAAGTTCCTGGTTTATGAAACTTGTCTTCTTATTTCACTGTATGTTCCTTGCAATTTTATATTGTGGTAGGATGCATTATTAAGGTTTTCTTAACTAACTGTAGTCACAATTTTCATCTGTCTCTTTGCAGATTCTTTGATCATCATTGTATTCTTCTGTCTTTTTGTCCCTTATTTTATCTTTCTTTAGATATACTATACTGATATTTATTATTACCATTACTCATCTTTGTAGGAGATAGGAGGGGGTGGCTGTGACTGTGGTCCTGGGTAACAGGGATTTGTCGTCATAATCTGTGAAATTTGTTCTAGAATACGGCAGTTAAGTGTAAGCAAGTTATTTTACTCTTTACTTCTCTCCTGCCAACAGAAAGCAGCAGTTGTAAAACCATTCACTGTGAATTCTTTCTCTTCCACCCTGCCTTACCCATTTTTCACTTAAATGAAAATGGGAATGCTAAATGTGTTCCATTGATCCCCATCTCCCTCCTCCTTGATGCCAGACTGGATCCAAGGAACTCCTGCCATGTAGCTTCTTGCAGTTTTCCCAAAACAGGATTCTTGGTTTTGCTTCTCAGGATGCACCTCCTACTTTATGGAGGCTTTATCTGAGATAGACAGCCTGAGATGGGCTCTTGATGTTTTCCTGCACCCTTGTTTGGTGTTCATCTCATTTAGGTACTAAGCTTTTTTCATTATTGTATTGTGAAGCTGAACATGTTGTCAAGTTTTTTTTTTTGTTTTTTTTTTAATAATTTTATTAAATCATAATTGTGTACATTGGTGCAATCATAGGGCAGAATGTGCTTCATATACAACCAGAAACATTTTGATCGTACTGTGAGAGATAGCCCTCATAAATATAGTGATTAAGAAAACTA
>CAUYRH010032948.1:0-40304 GCA_963574655.1 Perodicticus potto | reverse complement strand
TTTTTTTTTTTTTGAGACAAAGCCTCAAGCTGTCACCCTGGATAGAGTGCTGTGGCATCACAGCTCACAGCAACCTCCACTTCTTGGGTTCAAGCGAGTCACTTGCCTCCGCCTCCCAAGCAGCTAGGACTGCAGGCGCCCACCACAATGCCCGGCCATTTTTTGGTTGCAGCTGTCATTGTTGTTTGATGGGTCCGGGCTGGATTCGAACCCGCCAGCTCAGGTGTACATGGCTGGCGCCTTAGCCCGTTGAGCCACAGGCGCCAGGCGCCGAGCCAGCCGAGGAACGAGATCAGATGTGCTTCACCATGCTCACTCCCCTTAGAAATGTCCTTTGTGACTCATTAACAGGCCTAAAGCAATGCAAGACATACCTAGGGGTCCTCAATGTACCTGACAAACCACATGAGTCTTTTCTGGTATTTTTTCTCTGATTAATAGCCCCTTTATCTTAACTCAGCATTCTTTTTCACTGACTCCTGGTCTTTAAGGCAAAGCCTAACTCAGCCAACTATCAGCTAGAGAATCCTTAAACCCACCTATAACCTGTCAAGTCCTCACTTCCAGTCCACTTTGGGGGGCCAAACCAATGTGTTTTCTGTGTTTAGATTTACCTGTAATTCCTGTTTCACTAACATGTATAAAACCCAATTGTAACTCCACCACTACCAGTCCAGTTGCTCAAGGCTTCCTGGGTGTAGCTCCAGGTCATGGTCCTCAAATTTGGCTGAGAATAAACCTCTAAACTACAGAGTATGGCTTCTTTTCTATCCACGTGGCAAAGAAATGAGTGTGAGAGTCCTAAGGCCCTTTTTCATTCTGTACTGTTTCTGTTCCTTGCAATCACTGCTGGCATTTTTGCCAATATAATTTTCTGAACTTTGTGAGCCTTCTATGAATCTTACTGAGATTCACTCCATGGAACAAGCCACACCCACAAGTCTATTTGAGCTAGCTCTTCTCTACCTTACAATTTTGGAGGTCAGAAGTCTGAAATAGGTCTTACTAGGCTAAAATTTTGTTTGTTTGTTTTTTTTGAGACAGAGCCTCAAGCTGTCACCCTGGATAGAGTGCTGTGGCATCACAGCTCACAGCAACTTCCAATTCCTGGGCTCAAGTGAGTCTCCTGCCTTCACCTCCCAAGTAGCTGGGACTACAGGCGCCCACCACAATGCCCGGCTATTTTTTGGTTGCAGCTGTCATTGTTGTTTGACAGGTCCGGGCTGGATTAGAACCCGCCAGCTCAGGGGTATGTGGCTGGCGCCTTAGCCTGCTGAGCCACAGGCGCTGAGCCAGCAATCTACAGATTTAATGCAATCCCTATCAAAGCACCAAAGTCATATTTTAAAGAACTTGAGAAAATAGTACTTCGTTTCATATGGAATCAGAAAAAACCTTGAATAGCCAATACATTACTTACAAATAAAAATAAATCAGGAGGCATCACGTTACTGGACTTCAGATTATACTGTAAATCTATAGGGATAAAAACAGCATGGTATTGGCACAAAAATAGAGATGTAGATATATGCAACAGAATAGAGAACCAAGAGATGAACCAAAGTACATACTGGCATTTGATCTTTGATAAGCCTAACAAAAACATACATTGGGGAAAAGATTCCCTATTTAACAACTGGTGCAGACTATATTTTTCTCTCTGCTGCAATTTAGTCATCGGGTTCTATTTATTAAATAAATTCCTTTTTCCACTGTTATTAGAACTTACCTGATTTTTGTTAACTTATTTGGTGTAGTTGGGTTGTTTTCCTACTATCTAAATTTCTGGGTCTGTGCCAGGAACACAATATTGTGACTATTGCTACTTGATAGCATGTTGCACTAGTGTCTGAGATCAGAATTATAAAAAGATTTATTCAGGCTCGGTGCCTGTGGCTCAGTGGGCTAAGGCGCCAGCCACGTACACCTGAGCTGGTGGGTTCCAATCCAACCTGGGCCTGCCAAACAATAATGACAGCTGCAACCAAAAAATGGCCAGGCATTGTGGCGGGTGCCTGTAGTCCCAGCTACTTGGGAGGCAGAGGCAGGAGACTCGCTTGAGCCCAGGAATTGGAGGTTGCTGTGAGCTGTGATGCCACGGCACTCTACCCAGGGTGATAGCTTGAGGCTCTGTCTCAAAAAAAAAAAAAAAGATTTATTCAATGATGGCTTTTAAACAGCAGTACAACATGACACTCCCCAAAGAAAGGGAAACAGCTCTCTGTAAAGAAGGGCTACTGCATCCTCACTGCGGAGACTCACCTCCCTTTTCTTTGGGCTCTTCTCTTCACCCCTGTTGGTCTGGATGTGTGATCAGACCAGTGTGCTGCGCATTTGTGTAGCCGTCATGTGGGTTCCTGCTCTCTGTTCATTCCTCAGACACCCACTGCCTCAGCCTTAGTCACAGTAAGCTTGCTGAATATAAATGAGACCAGTGTTGATAATTCCAGAGGAATGTGCATTTTCACCAGTGTGCCCGGCACCACGCACGGTGAAACTCGCCAGAAGTGGTGCAGGTTGGGGACGTCCCGTGACACCGTGGAGATAGACGCGCGCGGTTTCCAAAGTGTGGACGAGCAGGCCTCAGCTGCCCAGGGCGCCGTGAGGACTGCGCTTCCTCCTCTGAGAAGGGCCTCCGCCGGCCGCGCTCGGACCTGCCGGGTTCAAATAGCCCCGCGGCGGGTCGGCTCGTGAAGGCGGCGGAGGCCGCGGCGGCGCGGCCAGGAGCGGGTTAAGGTGAAGGCGGGGCGGGCCCGGCGGGCGCCCGCTCGGGGCCTTTTGTTAACCGGCGCGTCCGGGCCGAGGCGGAGACGCGGCCGCGGCCGTGGGCGGGAGCGGGAGCGGGCGCGCGGGACAGCGGTGAGGGCGGCCTGGCGGGGCCGGGGGCGCCCGGGGGGCGCGCGGGGCGAGCCGGGCCTGAGCCGGGCCCGCGGGCCGAGTCGGGAGCGGGGCGCCGGACCCAGAGGCCGCCGGCGCGGGAAAATGTTGGAGATCTGCTTGAAGTTGGTGGGCTGCAAATCCAAGAAGGGACTGTCCTCGTCCTCCAGCTGCTACCTGGAAGGTAAGCTCGGGGCCGAAGCCGGGACTGCGACCGCCGCTGCGCGCCCCTCGCCGCCCGGCCTTCCTAGGCCTCGCCCGCCGCGCGCTCCCGCCTCCCTGCGTGTCCGTCTCCCTCCGCTCGCTGCCTTTTGCCTCCTTTCTCTTTCTCTTTCTGCTCCGCGGCCCTCTTTCTCCCGTGCCGGCCGAGTCTGGAGGGTGCGGCCCCCAGCCGCCGCGCTGGAGCCCGGGGAGGGCCGGCCGCGATGGCTTTGGCACCCGGCCTCCAACTCAGGGTTCTGCCCGAGAAAGTTTTAAAAAGTGTCTCGACAGGCCGTAACGTCCTGGGGAGCCCACGGTGTGGGATTTTCACCATTAATTGGGAATTGAGTGGCAAAAAGGCCGACCCGTGTTTGTGAAAACATGCGATTTCCATTAAGAATCGTGTACAAAGGGAACACGGCTCTACCATTTATGGGTACAGAATTTCAAGCGATCTTCCCCCCTCCCAACTCATTCTTATCGGCAGTCCGCGGAGAGGTCTTAGGTTTTCTCTCCCTTTTCAAGGGAGGAAAGAGAAATTGCACCAGATTTTAAGAAGGCATTTTGAATGAGTCCAGCATAAATGCTTACTTGAGGCAGGGGCTGAGGTGGGGGGACCTCATTTTAGGTTCCTTCAATAAAGCTTAGAGTCAAGAGCTTTTTGCTTTTGTCTTTTCTCCCAGTCTCCTTTTCAAATTCTATTTTAATTTTTTTCTTTCTTGTTTGTCTTTAGTTTTCTGTTGGAAAAAAGTAAATTGAGGATGATGAGTGGTGGTTATTTTTGTAGCTTTTGAAAGGGTGCGAAATCTAAGACTGGTCATCTCAGATTTGAGCAGAAAGGCTGTTTGTACTTATGAGATGTGATAGTACTTGGTTTCCTCAGTGGTCTTCATATAGGACTTAAAATTGCAGTAGAAATATAAAGCTCACTTTAGAACAAGTAGGATTTCTGGTACAGTGCCATGAAGTTCTGCTGTCTTTCTTTTTAGAAATGAAGGAGAAATAAACAGGCTTCATTAACTTTCCAACCTAGTTTCTTTTCTTTCCAACTCCAAGCCTGCCTGGAGTTGCATATGCAGTTCAAACCATGTGCGCAGCAATGTTGGGGAAACCCAGTCGCCCTTCTCCCGGCAATGTGCACCTCAGTTCCCTTCAGTCTGTGGGATTTCAGGGTGCTTGATGCTCGGAGAAGGCTTCTCCAGAGGGAATGGACTCACAAAGTCTTAACATTTGGAGGGAGGAGATGGTTTATTTGTCCCTAAAAATTGGCGACTGAGCAGCTAAAATCATCTTCAGTTAATAACATCACTTATTTTTTCCAAATTGCACAAAACACTGAACACATTCTCATTTACATCTGTAACCAGTTAGTGTTAGGCATGATCATCTCCATTCTGCTCAGGCACGCGGAGCACAGAGATGAATGGACTTTTGTAACTGCAGAGTTGAAAGAAAGTTTAGGTCACAGCTTGGCCTTGGAGTAAACTGGATATTTAGTATGTATCTGGCTGGTTTAATTTTTGTTTTGGAGAGAAAAAAAAGCTATCTAAAGGTTCTTACTCCAGCCTGTCTTGAAATGAATTATAATGTTGGTTTTTAAGTCTCAAAAAAGTTCTAATACAACAGACTGCCTTGGGTTAAGGCTTCATCTAGGAAGGTGTAATTCTAGGAGTTCTTTCTTACTGTGTTTTCCATATTCTGTTATATTTAATTAGAGAAAGTAAATGGAATCACTGTTAATGTAATTGAGAGAATTTAACAAACCAGTGATCATTTCTTAACAACTGGAAGTGCTGTTTGTCTCTTGGGGAAAACAGTTGCTGACATATGGATAAGTAATCCAGGCTTTCCATTTTTACTCCCATCCTAAGTTAGCCAATCAGTGTTTATTTATACCCATCAAAAGTCCTATAAGAGGAGAAAATTGTTAAGATCAAGTTTTCCATTGTTCTGTCAAAGAAGTTTGTACTGTAAATGTAGTTTGGTCCTGTATGGTACCTGCTACTCAGGCCAGGTGTCAAAGAAACAATGGTAAACATAAAGATAGTTAACATTTATTAAATGTTTACGGGCAGCGCCTGTGGCTCAGTGAGTAGGGTACCATATACTGAGGGTGCGGATTCGAACCCAGCCCCAGCCAAAGCTGCAACAAAAAAAATAGCCGGGTTTTGTGGCAGGCGCCTGTGGTCCCAGCTACTAGGGAGGCTGAGGCAAGAGAATAGCCTAAGCCCAAGAGCTGGAGGTTGCTGTGAGCTGTGACGCCACTGCACTCTACCGAGGGCGACAAACTGAGACTCTCTGTCTCTAAAAAAAAAAAAAAAAAAGTTTACTGTGTGCCAAGTAACTGTTTTAGCACTATTTATCATTTAATATACTTACTTCTCATGATGCTCTTCTGATTATTTTTCATTTTATAGATGAGGAAGCTGAGGCATCAAAAGGTTAGGTAACTTGTCTAAGGTCCCCGAGCTAATGAGTGAGGGCTTTGGGATTTGAATACATGCTATCTGCAGAGTCAACTCTTAAGTTACTCTGTGCTCTGCTAAGACTGTCTTCTTTGGAATTCACTGTGGATTTTTAAATGGTATCTTCAGAAACTTCTTATTGCTGAAATAAGGGCAGTCTTCTATTTACAGAAGCGTAGATTTAAAAAAATGGAAATCTTTTTTTTCTAGAATCCTGACACAGGCAAAATGATTACATTAGTTGTAGGATTAAAATTTTTAAAATGTATATAAAAGTACTTGTACAAAAGAAATTCTATAAGGGATTTAGTGAAAAGTCATTACCTCTCCTATATAGCTTCTCCACCCACAGGCAGTCACTCAGGAGTTTCATGAGTGTCTCTCTAGAAATAACATATGGATATATAAGCATTTATAATGTTTGAATTTTGCTCTCCAACTTGGTGAGCGTGTATGTTTACAGCAGTATCTATTTCCCGTGACCATTGTTAGTTGAACTTTGAACACTGAATTTTCTGATTATTCCCTCCCCCTGGAGATGTGGAAGAAAACATGGACACTAGCCTTTTGAATTCAGTTTTTTCTTTGTTTTTACTTGTTCCTGTGTTTGTATTTACATACATTGTACATGAATATTATACACAGACATGATAGTTCTGTACTTCTGTACTGTGGAATCAAAAACTAATGTCTGTGAAGTGAACTCTTCTTGAACTTTCTAAATTTATTTTAAGGGCCCACTTCTAAATGCTGCTTTTCAGCAGTTGACTCAAGCGAATGCTTTATGTGGTGCCAGCCACACAGATGCACTTCCAGAACTTGTGCTTTGGAGAAGCTTGTGCTTTCTTTCTAAACACTCTCTCCTTAGGTCATCAAATACTTCCTGATCCTGATGGGAGGCCAGTTCGTGTATTTCACGTGGGTTATTAACTGTGCTTCACATTGTTGAACACACATGATGTTCAACACATCATGGCCCTGGCTGAGCACATCACCTGCAGCCTAACTTAATTCTCACCCCAGCACTCTAAGGTTTCTAGAGAAGAGGAGGAAGGGCCGTGTATCATTTTGGGGGTAATACTTTTGTTTTGGGAGTCTGGAGATTCCAGTTTTCATTTGCACTCTCTGAGCTTCTGTTTCTTTACCTTTAAGACAGAGAGACCATTCCCTGTCCAGCCCACCTTAGAGGATTATTTTGAGGACCTGTGAGATGGTCTAAGGAAAGCTTTGAAATGTATGTATTACTATCGACATAAGATTGCTCTGAGATGCCCTCGAGTCC
Organism: Perodicticus potto; assembly: GCA_963574655.1. NCBI lineage: Eukaryota > Metazoa > Chordata > Mammalia > Primates > Lorisidae > Perodicticus > Perodicticus potto. Next base: position 33,479 of record CAUYRH010032948.1, on the reverse strand, counting down.
AGGCAGTTTTATAGCCACCACAAGTGTTCCTAGGATCCCATTCTTTTATGTAGGTGGGCAGCTCGGTGCCAGCCAGCCAGGACACATGTGCCAGCTGCACTCTTGGCTGACCTCAGGCACTCCCTGAACCTCACTTTCTCACTTCTAAAATAAGGCTCATAGCAGTGCCTCACTCACCGAGTGGTCGAGAGATTTCATGTAAATTGTTTAGCAGAAAGCCTAGTATGTGTAAGCTGTTGTTATTGTAAATAAATATTTAGCCATCGAAGATGGTGGCTTTACCAGTCTCTCAAAGGCTGAAGTGATGATGGGATTGAGCTGAACCCACCTGAAGTTTTTCTGGTTGTTAATGAAGCAGTTTGTTTCCAAGTTTGTTTTTGATGAATATAATTAATACTTCCTGTCCTTGGTTTTTAGCTGAAAAGTATCTTCCTTCTAACCCTCTCTTTTTCCAGGATAAATATTTTTATGGTGTAAAGAAAATTCCCATGGTTGGCATTTTATTTCTCTTCTCCAGAAGCAGTATTTCCACATTTCCAAACAAGTGAAAACGGAAAATACCTTGCTGCTTATTACCTTGTAAATCCAAGTCAGGATTGTAATTTTGCCAGTACAACTGCTGTTCTGAAATAGGAAGAGGAAAAAATATCAATGGGTAGGACTTTAAATAGGCCCAGTGTGGTGGTGCTTTATAATCCTACCACTTTGGAAGGCTGACAAGGTGGGAGGATTGCTTGAGGCCAGGAGTGTGAGCCTAGACAAAAGTGAGACCCCAGGCTCAGCACCTGTGGCTCAACGGGCTAAGGTGCCAGCCACGTACACCTGAGCTGGCAGGTTCGAATCCAGCCCGGGCCCACCAAACAACAAAGACGGCTGCAACCAAAAAATGGCCATGCGTTGTGGTGGGCGCCTGTAGTCCCAGCTGCTTGGGAGGTGGAGGCAAGAGACTCGCTTGAGCCCTGGAATTGGAGGTTGCTGTGAGCTGTGATGCCACAGCACTCTATCCAGGGTGACAGATTGAGGCTCTGTCTCAAAAAACCAAAAAAGTGAGACCTCAGGTCTACTAAAAACAAATTAGCCTGACATACTACAGGTGTGCCTGTAGTCCCAGCTATTTGGGAGGCTGAGGCAGGAGGATTGCTTGAGCCCAGGAATTTGAGGTTTCTGTGAGCTATGATGATGCCACAGCACTCCAGCCTGGGTAACAGAGTGACCCTGCCTCAACAAAAACAAACAACATTATAAGAACTAAAGCTCAAATGGGACATTGGAAGAATTTAACTTTGCTTTCATAAGAGTGGATCATAATTAAACACACGGAACAATTTATAAAATAAGTTTTTTTTTTGTTTTGTTTTTTGAGACAGAGTCTCACTATGTCCACCTGGGTAGAGTGCCGAGTGCTGTGGCATCACAGCTCACAGCAGCCTCAAACTCTTGGACTTAAGTGATTCTCTTGCCTCAGCCTCCCAAGTAGCTGGGACTACAGGCACCAAGCCTGGAAATTGGTTTTCAAATGCTTTTTATTGCACATTGTAGATACGTTGTTATTGTTGTATGGTGGGTGGTGGTGATGGGGAAGATATGGACAGGCCAAGAAACAGATGGATAGGAGAGAGCAGAGAGGAGAAGCAAGTGGAGGCAGAAACAGAAGGGGCAGAAACAGGCTAGGAGATCACAAAGACAAAAAGACAGGCTGGGAGAGAAGGAAGAGAGAGAGAGGTAGAAGAGGAAGGAGGAGGTGGAAAGTGAGGAGTTGGAGAAGACTGTAAGTGATAGAGACACAGACAGATTGATGGATAGGCAGCTGGTAGAGGACAAATAGAAGGAGAGCCCCGCCGGTAACCTCTCTCTCTGCTTCCATTTCCTTCCCTCCCCAGTGCCCTAGAGTCTAACCCTAGAGGGTTATAGGGATTCAGTGCAGATAAAGTGCTGGGACTCAGGAAAGCTATTATTCTATCATATTAAGTTATATGGACTTTAACCTCATCACTCCTAAATTCTCTATAGCAGTGGTTCTCAACCTTCCTACTGCCGCGGGCCTTTAATACAGTTCCTGAGGGTCGTGACCCACAGGTTGAGAACCGCTCCTCTATAGAGGTCTAATCCTTATCTCCCTTATTTACCAGTCCTCAAATTTAGCTAATGGCATTGTACATTGAATACCTTAAAATTGTATTTAAAGATGGGCCATGAATAGAATTGGGTATTACGTTTTGGAGCCAAAATAACAAGTTTGTCTGCGGGTGCACGCCAGATTGGCAGTAAAGTTCTAATGGCTGACAAGACAGTCCGGAGAAATTGCCTGTCATTGCATAGCCCTGTTGGTTCAGTGATTCTGGTCTAAACCGACCCAGGACCCCATGAGGACACGCTACCGAAGAGACAGTGTGAAATGAGTGTGTTCCAACCACCCTGTGGCTGGCAGCAGAAGGGGAGGCTTTTCAGGCTATTGCAGATAGCCTGTGACAGTAAAAGCGCTCCTGTGGTTAGCAGGGTCACTGTGGACAGTTTGGATTCCTAGAACCTTCCACAGAGGCATCAGGATCTTACTATGCTGTCTGCCTGTTAGGAAACAAACCCGTGTCTTTTGAAAGCACAGAGAAAAATATGTGCTTTGAAAGCACAAGAAATTTTTATGTTATACCTTCTTTCCTCTTTGGCACAAGCCATCCTCTTGCCTCAGTTTTTCTATTTTTTGTAGAGACGGGGTCTTACTTTTGGTCAGGCTGGTCTTGAATTTATGAGCTCAAGCAATCCACCTGCCTTTGACTCCAAGACTGCTAGGATTACAGGTGTGAGCTACTGCACCTGGCCTTCTTTTAGGATCCTGGCCTTGGTATGTATTTTATTCAAAACAAATCGTGGTAGTCCCCAGGCATTTATAAAGGCTTTCCTGGTCAGGTTGCATTTGTTTTTCATCTTTACTGTCTGTTATGCATCTTAACTGTTGCTATGCTTATTGAGCATTAACAGATTATTAAACTGTACTTTCTCAGTTGTGACTTAATGCTTTACACTTGCTGAAGGCAAGCAATGCAGAGTGTCCCTGAGCAGTGGTGTAGATGCTGCATTGCGCTAAGGAGGTACTCGGGACCCTGCAATAATAAGACGTGGTCTGTGCCCCAAAGAAGTTTATGTTAGTGGAATAGTGGCTGCACTGTAGTGCAGTGCCCTGGGCTGGCATTCATCCAGAAGTTCTCTGCGTGCAAGAGCATCGAGACCAGCTAGGTTGATGCCATTGTCGCCCCTTAGTGCAGTCAAGAAACGGTCTCAGATTTCAACAAGACCTGTTCACTCCAGAGTCCATGCTTATTGTGCTACAAGGGACATGGAAACAGAACATTGATGGATGTAAAGTTGTGATAGAGACAAATACCAAGTACCCAAATGGGGTGAAGGAGAAGTACTCAGGTGGTAGTGAGGTGGTAGGGAGGAGGAAGGACCAGTTAGAGAAGGTTTCCTAGAGGTGGGGAGGTCTGCAGGGGAGGAGTGGGCTGGGAAGGGCATGGCAGGGAGAGCAGATGGTACTTGTTAAAGTACAGTCAGAGGGGGCAGCACTGGGGCGTGGGGGTGCAGAAACTGCACAGATTCTGAGGAGGCTGACATAGGAAGGGGGTACGGGGCAGAAGCTGCTGCCAGTCTAGACCCTGAAGGGCCTTGTGTGCCTGCTCCAGGAGCTCAGACTTCTGCAGCGGTGCTGGGCGTGACAGCTCCAACCCAGTTTTGCGGGCCTGTTTGTGCTTAGCAGCGGCGTGTCCCATATTAGCTGCAAACTGCCAACTACCCCACAAGGCACATGATGTTCCAAACATTGCCCAGGTGAAACTGCTGGCCAGGGGTGACTGACCACTGACAGGCAGACACCCTCCCAAGTCTGTGCTCTCCTCTGCCTCTCAGCCAGTAGCCATCTCCAGAGAATTATAAGCAGGAGAGTGGCCTGGTCAGCTCTACATTCTAGAAAGTAGGGATAGTAGGGAGTGGAGGTGGAATGGTCAGAGGGGGAAGCCAGCCAAGGGTGTGGTGGGGCATGGAGAGGACAGGAACCATGAGCGGCTTAGGAGGAGCAGTGCCAAGGTGTGGGATGTGCACAGGCTGAGGCCGACTCCCAGCTCCTGTCCGGCAGAGCAGGAATACTGGTATTGAGAGTGGTTTTGAAGCTGGTGGTATCTCTACTTACAAGAATCTTTATACTCCACTTCAGTGATTGGAGACTTTTTGACAATAGATTCTTAGGGAACAAACCTGTTTCTTTTTCGTTTTCTTGCATTTTGGTTAAGGGAGGGGCATGGGAATCCTGTATCTTCAGGAAGGTTAATATTTGGACTGTTGGTAGGGACAGAGTTTAAAATTGATTAGCTAAGAAAGTTGTGATACAAAAAGATTCCAGGAGAAATGTTTAAACCCTGGACTAGTTTAATAACTTTATTTTTTAATTACATTGTCCCTAGAAACCTATTTAATCTACTTCCTATAATGCCCATAAGTGCATTTATTTTAAAAAAAAAATTGCATAATTTAGATTTATTACTAGTTTAAACCACCCTCTTTTGTAGGCTTTTCTCCCTGTTAGATTACTAGGGTTTTACTGAACTAATTCCTTACTGCAGGAGTTGCTAACCTGGAAGGCCCTGGGATCTAGGGTGGAATTCAGGAGTTCTGTGTCCTTAGGTGGGAAAAGTTAAAACTTCGTTTAGCCTCTAACTAAAATTTAGCATTTCACTTTTTAAGAATATAGGTAAACAAATTTACTATTCTTCTACTCTTTCTCCAGTGGAAATTAAGAGATTTTCATTGTGATTATTATTTACATTCATCACTACTTTCAAATGACAGTAGTTACATTAGATCTTGTTATTTAATGTATTAATAATGACACGTACTTAATATATTATGACTAAAGAAGTGCTCTTTCACAAATCAGTTTTTAAAAATATTTTGAGGTCTATTTCTGTTAGTTTATTCATTCATTCCTTCATTCATTCAGAGACAGGGTCTTGCTCTGTCACCCAGGCTAGAGTGCAGTGGTATAGTCATAGCTTACTGCAGCCTTGAGCTACGAAGTAATCCTCCTGCCTTACCTGAATAGCTAGAACTACAGGCATGAGCCAGCACACTTGGCTAATTTCTTTTATTTTTTGTAGACATGGGAATTCTTACCGTGTTGCCGAGGCTGGTCTCCAACTCCTGGCCTCAAGTGAGCCTCCTGCCTTGGGCTCTGAAAAATGCTGGGATTACATATGTGAACCACCTCACCTAGCCTCTTGAGGCCTGTTTTAGTATGGTTGTTTTCCTTTACAATCCTGTGTATTTTATTTTATACATTTACAAACTTTATTCTGAGGAGTCCCTGGGCATCCCCTGCCACAAGAGAGGTCTACAACCTGTCACAGAGGTGGAGCCTGGTCTCAGTGACCTGGGGTGGCAGGCTGGCCTTGCATCCCTGGTTAATCCTCCTCCTCGGGTAGGGCATTAGCTGTTCAGGCTCCACCCTCTTTCTTGCCCCAGTAAGCGTGCCCCCCAGAACTCCCGAGCCTTGACATCTATGTTCTTTAATTGATAAGTCTATCCATCAGGCATCGCTTATCTTCCATTAGACCTTAGAGTGAGTGTGAGTTTTCACTAGTTGTGTTTCTCTCACAGGGAGCAGAAGCATGTAATGATCTTCTCATCATCACCACCCTGCCCTTATCCCTGCTCCACATCAGTGGACACTGTGTTTTAGGGTGCTGGGAAAATTTTGTTCAGGGTGTGAATATAATGCAAAGATTGTGTTTTTTAAAAAAATAATTCGGGTGGCGCCTGTGGCTCATCGAGTAGGGCACTGGTTCAAACCCCACCTCGGCCGAACTGAAAAACAGAAAAATAGTTGGGTGTTGTGGTGGGCGCCTGTCGTCCCAGCTACTCAGGAGGCTGAGGCAAGAGAATCATCTAAGCCCAGGAGTTGGAGGTTGCTGTGAGCTGTGACGCTATGGCACTCTACCAAGGGTGACAAAGTAGAACTCTGTCTCTACAAAAAAAAAAAATAATAATAAAATAATTTTAACTCCTTCAAGTGAAGGTGTAAATTACAAAATAAAGGACCACATAGAAATAGATAAAATGACTTTCATCAGGTTCAAATTGTGGGAAATAATACCTTTCCTCTATACTCATATTATGAAAAGTTATATGAGACTGTTATAAACTGAATTGAGAATAGTCTGAGCATGATCTCATCAGTTGGAATACGGTATGAAATAAAACACGAAGCCTTCCCTCTTTTTAGAGGGATCTGTTTTATAGATTTTTAAATTATAGAGATGCCTTGAATTGGTGGATAATAGTGAAATACCCACAAAGGAAATAATAAAACAACAAGAGTTAAAATAATTGAATGTGAGCAAAAGTTAGGGGACCATTTGTTAATGTCTGACACATCCCTAACCTCCTGCCCCTCCCCCACGCAGCAATGTCTCTGAGACCTGCTTCCGGAGGCCCCAGGGTGGGCAGGAGTGAGTGCTGTGGAGCTGGCTGCTCTGTGCTCTAGAGGGAACTGTGACCTTGGGCACAAGTGCCAGCAGGAAGGTGGGAAGCTTCCCTGGGTTGTTTTTCCTAGAGACAAGTCTCTCCCCTTTGAGACTGTGCAGTAGCTGGCCACTTCCCTCACTGTTAGCTGGTTCAGCTACAGCAGGCCGGGGCAGTCTAGACCAGATGCGTGGTATCAGAGTCTTCTGTAAACATTTTTCATCAGTGACTCCCAACTTTGAGAAAGGATTATTTGTATATAAAACAATCTTTAAATTATACTTTAAAGACCCAAACCATTCTCTTAGAATACTTTCCAAACGAGTTAATTATGCACTGGTCCAGTGAGTTTTGTGGCCTCGTTCTTACATAATTTTCAAACAATTCGATATGTTCTTATAGCCATCACCATAGCTTTTTAGTGGTTTGGAGGCATTGTTTTAGATATCATTCTTGGTGCTCAACTGGCTAATTAATGACTTCCTGAGTGTACTTGGTAGGTGGAAACCTTTTTGTTAACATTATGGTAAAATCTCAAAGGGGCTTTAAATGGGGTGAGAGACACTTTTGAAGATCCAAGTCCTAAACATATTTAAAATATGACTGAGAAAAGGTGCTGCAGAAAATGTTCACACACACAAAAAATAATAGCAGATGCTAAAATTTTTTTCCCTAGACTTAGCAGTAGATCTACTGGAAGATCAAGAGAGGGAAGCTGTTTGGGACATGTTTTTTGAATGAAGCCTTTACAAAGGCTTCTTAAGGGTCTGACTTCCTGACAGTGGGAGTGGCAGAAAGTTCGAGTCTTAAGCAAGAAAGATTTAAGTACATTCTGCAACTTTGGCCTTGTAAGCTGTGATCGTTTTTTAAAGTTGATGAGCATAGTTCACTATGAAATGAAGCAAGTAACTTGGCATTTGTGCATTGTGAGTCAGTTTTGACATCAGCCTGGATTGGGAATTGACTGGAAGGTTTTGGTGTTCGTATGTGGCTACATGTCAGAGTCTCGTTCCAGAGGCATGCATGAGCAATACTTCCCTTTGGGCTTTGGCCATTAATTTGTGGAATAGAGCAAAGACTAGAGAGGCTGCTTTGGATTGCCTTGGTCTTCCTGATGTCCTGTTGAACCAAGAAGCAGTGGGAGGCCCTTTCCTTCCTAAGGAAGGCCTCATCCTCTTGGATAAAGTTTCCAGCATTAGTCTTCATGTTGGGGACAGTTCCGCTTTAACTCCCACTTGAAGTTCATAGTCACCTCTGGGCGGGTATCTGCATTCTGCTTCTTCCAGGTGTTTTCCAGGCCACTTCCCTGATTATGTAACTTTGATCAAATCCAGATGCTGCAGAATGTTTGATAGAAGAGGTCAAATGGTATTTGAGAAGAAAAGCATTTCTGTATTCATGACTTTGGTTTAATTTCCTGTGTGGGCCTTGTCTGCCAAAGTTGTGTGCTCACAGCCATGAGGTTGAGACACTAGAGGGACACACAAGTACTTTTTCAGGATGACTCGAGATTTCCCCCTTCCCCAGTGTACTTTTTCCATGTTAAATTATCAATTATGTAAGTATTAGTTGGCTTCTTTAATTATGTTTTTCTACTTTTATAATTGTTTTCTTTCCCTCCCTCCCTTTCTTTCTTTCATTTCTTTTCTTTCTGTAGTTTTTTTGAGATAGGGTCTTACTGTTCCACCCAGGCTGGTCTCGAACTCTTGGCCTCAAGCAGTCCTTCCCCTCAGCCTCCCAAGTAGCTGGAACTGCAGGCATGAGCCACCGAGCTTGGCTACTGTAGTGGTTTTCCAGTAATAAAAATAATCCATGTTCATTGTGAGAAACAGGCAACAATATAGAGAAGTATAAAGGAATCTTAAAACACTTATAATCCCCCCACCCAGAGTTAACAGCTGTTCATATTTTGATGAAGTTCCTTCTGGTCTTTTTTAAATTTTTATGAAATTGATCCCAATTCTGTATAGGCCATATATGCTGAATTGTGATATAAATATTTAATATATTATTATAATTATATTCCCAAGCCATTAAGTATGTATTTTCAGTGACTTTTTGAATAGATTTCTGTTTTGTAGGTGGAGCATAAACTAATTTATCTTACAGTGATAGGTATTTTAAACTTTTCCTTTCTGTGCTGTTATTTAAAATCAGTGTATATAAATCATTATGTGGTTCTCTTAGGATAAATTCTCAGAGGTAAATCACAAATTGTAAAATCCTTTAAAGACTCTTGGTTCATATTCCAGTTGCTCTTCTAAAATGTTATAGTTTTTATACCTACAGTTAGCATTGTATGAGATGCCCCATTTCATTGAAGTCTTATTCACACTGACTGTCAGTGTCAGGAAAATAAAATTTATCTGAGAATTTGGCACAGAATTTGCCTTTTTTTTTGAGACAGGGTATTGCTCCATCACCCAGGCGAGACTGTAGTGGCATAATCATAGCTCACAGCAGCCCCAGACTCGTGGGCTCGAGTGATCCTCTTGCTCAGCCTCTCTAGTAGGTGGGACTATAGGCGTGCAACACCACACCTAGATAATTTCTTTTTCTTTCTTTTCTTTTTTTTTTGAATTAGAATTTCAAGTTGTCACCCTGGGTGGAGTATCGTGGCATCATGGCTCACAGCAACCTTGAACACTTGGACTCAAGCGATCCTTTTGCCTCAGTTTTTCTATCTTTGGTAAAGATGGGTTTTCACTTTTGCTCAGGCTGGTACCTGGCTAATTTTTTAAAAGATTTTTTGTAGACAGAGTCTTGCTCTGCATCCCAGGCTAGTCTCAAACTTTGGATTCAAGTAGTCCTCTTGCCTTGGCTTCCATGGGTGGAGGTTTGAGTCACCATGCTCAGCAATTGCGTTTCTTTAATTATTAACAAGAGTTTACATATTTTTCACGTTTCATGGTAATTTTAATTTTCTGTGAATTGCCTGGGCACAGTGGCTCATGCCTGTAATCCTAGCACTCTGGGAAGCCAAGGCAGGTAGATCACTTGGGCTCAGAATTTCGAGACCAGCCTGAGCAAGAGACCCCCATCTCTAAAACTATCTGGGTATTATGGCCGGCGCCTATAGTCCCAGCTACTTGGGAGCCTGAGGCAAGAGGATCACATGAGCCCAAGAGTTTAAGGTTTCTGTGAGCTATGCCATGGCACTCTACCGAGGGCGACAAAGCAAAATGCTATCTTCAAGAAAAAAAAAATTCAGTGAATTGCTTATAATTGGTTTCTGTCCATTTTTTCCATAGCAGAGGGATTTATCTTTTTTTGTTGGTACTTAAGACTCTTTTATGTTAGAAATCCTTTATCTGACAGTTTTCCTTAATATAATGACAATAGAAGCTCTTGACTGGCTTCCACTTAACTGATTTGCTGAGTTGGCCAGTAGTCTCCCCTTGAAACAAACATGCCTCCCTGGCCAGCAGCACCGTTTAGAGCAGGGCACCTCCCCTACCTGTGTCTGCTGCCACCCACTCTTTCTGTCAGCCAGGAGCCAGTTAGCTGTGTTTGTTCCAAGCCTTCTTATTTATTTCAGATACATTGTTGTAATTACTTGGTTAATAAAACCAGTGAATGACAGGTATGAAAAGAGAACCGTTTCTATGGAAATTAAGATGCATGCTTTAGAAAGACTCAGTAGAGGAAGGCAACTTTTAAAAATTGCTGTAGAATTAGATGTAGGAGTAGTATAAATGACCAGAATGGATTGTAGAAATCTAGAAAGATCCTGCGGTAGGAATGCATAACACAGGTGATAAGTTTTCCCTCCACCCGTAGGACATTGAAGCCAGAAGTGAGTGATGCATTATACAGAGGACCTACAGAGGATAGCAGCTGCTCTAGTCCATACCCATGCTCTAAAGACCCACACGCTAAAGGACAGTCTTTGACCCATATATTTTAATAAAAAGCAATTCCATGTTTTTACCAGTTTTGGGGGGTTAACTGGTCAATCCCTGATCATCGTGACGTTAGTTGTATTTCAGAGCCAGGGCGAGCTCTCAGACAACAGAGAAGCCTAAAGGAGTACCAAGCTTCCCTCACATTGTAGGAGATGATCGTGTTACCAAACCCTCTTCCTTAAAGTTATCTTTGCCCTGATGTTTCATAAAATGGAATTACCAAGTTTGTAATAACGTAATTGAGGTTGTACTCTTTCAGAAAAACAGTTCCTGGAGGTTTACTTTAGTTAGCAGCACAAAAGCTAGAATTAACAGATTTTTATTATTTATGTTCTTTTTTTTTTCTTTTTGAGACCAAGCCTCAAGCTATCACCCTGGGTAGAGTGCTATGGCGTCACAGCTCACAGCAACCTCCAACTCCTGGGCTTAAGCAATTCTCTTGTCCCAGCCTCCCAAGTAGCTGCGACCACAGGCGCCTGCCACAACGCCCGGCTATTTTTTGGGTGTCCTTGTCATTGTTGTTTGGCAGGACCGGCGGGCTGGATTCAAACCCACCAGCTCTGGTGTATGTGGCAGGCGCCCTAGCCACCGAGCTACAGGCACCAAGCCTTTTTTTTTTTTTTTTTTTTAGACAGTCTCACTATGTCGAGTGCGGTGACATCACAGCTCACAGCAACCTCCAACTCCTAAGCTTAAGCGATTCTCTTGCCTCAGCCTCCCAAGTAGCTGAGACTGCAGGTGCCTGCCACAACGCCCGGTATTTTGGTTGTAGTTGTTATTGTTGTTTGGCAGGCCCGGGCTGGATTCAAACCCGCCAGCTCTGGTGTATGTGGCTGGCACCTTAGCCTCTTGAGCTACACGCGCCACCCATTATTTATGTTCTGTTGGTTTATTCCAAAGAGGTCTTTTAGAGAATGTCCGGCTGAAAGTTTTTGAGTCGTATTTCTGGAAGTTTAGCCGGGTCTTCAGGTATCTCACGTGACTTCAGTATTTTGTCTTGTGTAGGCAGATTTAGGAGGTGCACACTGAGTTCCGTCACCTGTACCTACTGCTAGTGGGCGAGTGTGGGCTTTGGATGTACCCACCACACAAATAGTGAATGAACATTGTACCCCATAGGTAATTTTTCATCCGTCTCCCTCTCCCAGCCTCCCCTTTGGTGAGTCTCTAATGTCCAGCATTCCAGACTGTGTGCCCTTGAACAGCTGTAGTTTTGCTCCCACTTGTGAGAACACACAGATTTTTCTGTTCCTGAGTTCAGGTAGGATAATGGTCTCCAGTTCAACCAGGTGACTGCAGGTGTTACTTCATTCTTACCGCTGAGTGTGCCCATGGTGTATGTACACACGCCCCACGTTCTCAGATCCACTCATCTGCTCGTGGGCACTCAGGTTGACTCCCTGTCTCTGCAGTGGTGACTGCTGTGATGAACATGCGAACGCATTTGTGGGGATTATTTTTTGAAGTAAATGCGAAATCAGGTTTGTCACTGAGAGAGGTATTATTGTCCAAGAAAAGACATTTGAGGAGCCTCTGAATTCATAGAGAGGGAAAACTAAAACATAATATTACTTTGTTACCATTTGTATTTGGCACAGGCCATGGTAGATCTAGAATTGAAACTAGAATTTTCTCCTCCTTTTTTTTTTTACACAGATAACAAGATGGATTTTATTTGGAATTAAGAAATATTTCCAATTTTTATTCATAAAATTTTTAATCAAAATTGCAAGAGTAGATTTATAGAGCCACAGGTCAATAACAAAACAGGAAGGAAATGGAATATTTCAGGTACATTTTGAAAAGTTCCAAATACACATTAGACTAAAAACTAGTTAAACCATGGCTGCAGAAAAGATTACATTCATTCCTGCATTTTCTCAATAAGTTCTTCCTTGTATTTGCCTTTCTCTTTTCCAACTTGTCGAGACGTGGCTTTGCGTTCAAGAATTTTTTTCCGCTCTTTGTCCAGTTTTAGCCTGGTGATAACCACCTTGCTTGGGTGAATGCCCACGTGGACAGTTGTGCCATTAGCCTTCTCACGCTGCACCTGCTCAATGTAGATGACGTATTTCTTTCTGTACACCTGGACTACCTTGCCAATTTGCTGACCTTTATAGTGCCCTTGAACCACCTGGACGACTTCATCGTCCTTGCGGATGGGCATGGAGCGCACGTTGTACTTCTGCCGAAGCTCCTTGGATAGCGGAGACGACATGATCTCCCTGCGTACGTGTGAGGGGGCATTAAAATGTTGTTTGCGATTTTTGCTGCTGTCCGAGGTCACAAAGGGATTGAACTTCATGGTGACCGTCCGGAGCCGGACGTATTCGTTAGTTTGATTTCTTATTGTAGTTTCCACAGATGAATATTTCAGATTTTATTCCATAATGTTCCTCAGTGTAAGATCCACTTGAGTGGACTTTCTGGTCTGGAAGAACCCTTCTGTGTATTGTCGTTATCATAAAGAAATTCTAGAGTTTGACCACAGTTCAAGAAAAAGAAAAAGACACGAAGAAACTTCAGGAAAAAAATAATAAACTGTCTGACCCTTTGTGAACAATATTCACACATTTTCTAATTTAGGAGCTGTTGGTTGGTTTCTAACTTTTATTTTTTATTTTTTATTACCATTATTTTTTTTGTGTGTTTGACCAAGGCTAGGTTTGAACCGACCATCTCCGGCATATGGGGCCAGCGCCCTACTCCTTTGAGCAACAGGCTCTGCCCTAGGTTTCTAACTTTTAGAATCTTGGTCTATCTCTTATAGACCAAGCATGGAACAGACTTTATTATTAGAGAAGAAACTGTTACTAATTTTAAGAAGGCCAAAAAAAAAAAAAAAAAAAAAACCAGAAGGCAATTTAAAAAATATAAAGAACTGTTGGCTATGGTGACTCACGCCTTAGCACTTTGGGGGGCAGAGGTGGGCAGATCACTTGAGCTAAGGAATTCAAGACCAGGCTGAGCAAGAGTGTGGCCCCGTCTCTACCAAAAATAGAAAAGAATTTGCCAGGCCTGGTGGCTGGCACCTGTAGTGTCCCAGCTACTCAGGAGGCTAAGGCAAGAAGATCACTTGAGCCTAGGAATTTGAGGTAGCAGTGAACTATAATGACACCACCGCACTGTAGCCAGGGTGACAGAGTGAGATGCTATTTAAAAAAAAAGAAGAAGAAGAAGACCACATTTAAGAGTGGGCATGCGGAGGGAATCTGGAAGAAGAGTGAGATGTTAATATCCTTATCTTATGCTATAAGTCCTTGAGAGGTGATGTCTCTAACTGGAAGAACAGGCAGTGAAGGTATAAGTCTGTTACTGAAAACAGGGAGGCGTCCAGCAGGGGATGGCACTAGGACAGGAGGGGAGGGGCCGTGTTGGTGGAGCTGATAGGTAGAGAGGCCGAGGTGCTCTCTGAAAGACAGCTGCTGCCTCTGTGGACACCGAGGAGTGGGGAAGCAAGTGTTTGCCTTTCATTTTAGGCCCTTCTGTCCTACTTGATTTTAAGTTATGTGCACTTATTCACTTTGAAACATTTAAGAATGTTTTAAACCAAGAAACTGTTGCTCTATATTTTAAGCAAAGGCAAAGACGTATGAGGATGGACTGTTTCCATTTTGGACTAAATTCATGTTGAATTAATGATTTTAAAAAGCTAAAACTATTTGAGAATAGTAATTACCTACTTGGAGTGAAAATACTTAGTGTTTTTCACAAGATTTGGTCAAGGGAGAGTTTTTTTAAACTACCTTATTAATAATAGTGTGTATAGATACTAAGAAATGAAGTAAATTAGGAACATATAATGTTGAAGATACAGACTTGCTTCTGAGAATAAAACTAAGTTTTTCTTCTAATTCTTCTTCTTCCTTTTTTTTACTTGTTCTCCTCTTTCTCTTCCAGAAGCCCTTCAGAGGCCAGTAGCATCTGACTTTGAGCCCCAAGGTCTGAGTGAAGCTGCTCGTTGGAACTCTAAGGAAAACCTTCTTGCTGGGCCCAGTGAAAATGACCCCAACCTTTTTGTTGCACTGTATGACTTTGTGGCCAGTGGGGACAACACTCTAAGCATAACTAAAGGTAAAAGGGCTGTAGATGGCAAGTGCTGGTTGTAAGAGACACAAATCAGAATTGTGGCTTAACTTGCTACCCCCCTGCTTGTGAAGGAGCAGCTTTAAAGTTGAATGCAGAGACACCCAGAACAGTGACAGCATCTTTCAAAGGCAGTCACCTCTCTTTAAGGAGAAGAATTGTTGCACAGTAACCCTTAGCAGAAACAGAACTTGCTCTGTTTTTTTTGTGCTGAAAAGGATATCTGGTCCAAATACTGAACATATTTTTTTCCCTAAGAAAAAAAAAATTCTCCCAAAAGTTTGCTTGTATTAGGAACAGAGCACTAGATAAACATAATAGATTTATACAAACTGAGGCTATATGCTCACAAACAGGAAGCTTAATATATATAAACATGTTCCATACACTTATAAATGCATGTGTTTATGTGGACTTGTTAAAATGAAATCAGTATTTAGGAATTTGGGACTCTTCATAATCATACAAGAATGAATAAAAAAGAATGACGCTGGTGTTTAAAGCCAATTTGTCTGACTTGGTTTTTTTCTTCTAAGGTGAAAAGCTCCGTGTTCTAGGCTACAATCACAATGGGGAATGGTGTGAAGCCCAAACCAAAAATGGCCAGGGCTGGGTCCCGAGCAACTACATCACACCAGTCAACAGCCTCGAGAAGCACTCCTGGTACCATGGGCCGGTGTCCCGGAACGCTGCCGAGTATCTGCTGAGCAGCGGGATCAATGGCAGTTTCTTGGTGCGGGAGAGTGAGAGCAGTCCCGGCCAGAGGTCCATCTCACTGAGATATGAGGGGAGGGTGTATCACTACAGGATCAACACTGCTTCTGACGGCAAGGTACCTCAGCAGGGGAGTTGATGGGTCTGGGAGAGTAGCAGTTAACCCTTGGCCAGGAGAATTCAGCGGTCCTTCTGTGGGGGTGGTAAGTTATTGTAGTGAGCTCAGCTGAGAAGATGTTTGAAGGGCTTTCCCAGTAAACAGCAGCAAACATTCCTTAGCCTTATGAAGACCCTTTATTGAGGATCAGTCACTTACTCTTACAAGTCCTTGGGGCTGCTATGAATCTGTCATTTTCTTGCTGGTATTTTGTTGTTAGCAGTTTGTTAAAATAGGGGAAATATCTGTTGGCTTTTAGACATACTTCTTACAGTAAGACTTTTCCTTTGTAAGAAAATCTCTTCTAGGCTCGGCACCTGTAGCACAGTGGTTATGGCGCCAGCCACGTACCCTGAAGCTGGCAGGTTTGAACCCAGCCCAGGCCAGCTAAAGAACAATGACAACTGCAACAAAAAATAGCCGGGCATTGTGATGGGCACCTCTAGTCCCAGCTACTTGGGAGGCTGAGGCAAGAGAATCGCTTGAGCCTAAGAGTTTGAAGTTGCTTTGAGCTGACGCCACAGCACTCTGCCCAAGGGGACATAGTGAGACTTTGAGTCAAAAAAAAGGAAAATCTCTTCTAATGTTAGTAATTCATCCTCAATGAGAAAACTTCAAACAATAGATAAGTTTTTGTAAAGCAAAAGACCACTTCACTAGCACTTACACAAAGTAAGCCTGGCAATATGGCCTTCTTCCTATAGATAACATCACCTTTATGGATATGTGTGTGATACATATATACATACATACATATGAACCTCTGTAAGTTGACCACCAAAGGGACTGTAACAAACTGGTCAATATACGGAGGTGGTCAATGTAAAGAACTGGGCCTGCTGTACTGATATGTACATTGGTGCATGTTGGGCCGTGAAAATGATGTCAGCTTAAGGCAGTGGTTAGTTTAGGGAGGTGGTCGACTATGGAAGTTATAGAATATTCTCTACGTGTTGGCCACCTCTTTGTAAAATTTTGTAATGAATATTTTGTAAATAAAGGTACATTTAACTATAATTTCCCATTTTCCCTATGTATAGAGAATTTCGGGGTGACTGGGACACCCTGTATATATATTATGTATATGCACACGTAGTTTTTAGAAACAAGTGGATCACATTATACCCATAGGTTTCCAAGCCCGATTATAGTGTCATAAAAGAGTTGGCATAAATGATTTTGTGGTCATCATATAAATAGTCCTTAAGTGTCCGTGAAGGAGAGGGTGGCATTGACATTACTGGGTTCCTACTGTGCTGGGGCATCTTGCTGTCTCGTGTAAACCTCATATGAGTCCTCTGGGCAGTACTGCTGTAACCTGGTTTTCTTTTCTTTTCTTTTCTTTTTTTTTTTAGAGACAGAGTCTTACTTTATTGCCCTCAGTAGAGTGCCGTGGCATCACACAGCTCACAGCAACCTCCAACTCCTGGGCTTAGGCAATTCTCTTGCCACGGCCTCCCGAGTAGCTGGGACTACAGGCGCCCACCACAACGCCCGGCTATTTTTCTGTTTTGCAGTTCGGGCCGAGGCCGGGTTTGAACCCGCCACCTTCGGTATATGGGGCCGGCGCCCTACCCAGTGAGCCACAGGCACCACCCCCTGGTTTTCTTTTCTTTTCTTTTTTGTTATGTTTTGTTGCTTTTGAGCATCTCACTCTGTCACTCAGTCTAGAGAGCCATGGTGATGGTATCAGCCTAGCTCACAGCAACTCCAGGGCTCAAGTGATCCTCCTGCCTCAGCCTCCCAAGTAGCTGAGACTACTGGTGCCCACCACAACACCTGCTAGTTTTTCTGTTTTTAGTAGAAATGGGAGTCTCGCTTTTGCTCAGGCTGGTCTTCCATCTTGGGCTCCCATAGTGCTAGGATTACAGGCCTGAGCTACTGTGCCTGGCCTTATTAAATTCATCTTTTCCTACATATTAGAAATAGATTGAATTTACTTAATGTATTTAGGCCTATTGTTCTTTCTGTTCTCTTCCATTGGTCTAGCTATGTGCTGATACCAAAATTTTAATTGTATTGGCTTTAGTGTAGCTAACATCTGGTAGGCTTAGTCCCTTCTTTCCTACCCTCCCTCCCCTTTTAGAGACAGAGTCATGCTATCTTGCCCAGGCTGGACTCACTCTGCTGGGCTCCAGCAGCCCTTGGGCCTCAGCCTCCTGAGTAGCTGTGATTACAGGTGTGCACTGCTATGCCTGTCTCTCATCATCTTATCTTTTCACCATTTTCCTGGCTGTTCTCACATAGTCATTTGTACCATGTGAACATACATACACTTCTTTCTTTTTAAAATGTTCTCATTAGTTTTCTTACATGTGTGAAAGTCTTCTGACTAAAGTCCTCTTGCCAGTATCTGACACTTCCCATCGAGTGTCTGTGGTACCAGCACTGTGGTGCTGTGTGAGAGAGAGAGCTTGTTGGTGATGTGTGCCCAGAGACGGGCCTTACCAGCTTGCTTTTTGGGTCTTTGTGCTTATTCCAGATGTGGAGCTAGGTCTTTCGGTTTGGGGGGCTGTACTCCAGGGAGGTGGGACCTTGGAAAGAGCCTCCAGACTGCCAGAGTACCTTCCTAGTGGATTGGAACACCAGGGCACACTGCCCAGAGGAGGCAATGTTCTGGAGCGGACAGCTTGCTTCCCATCTCTGCTGCTTGTCCAAGGCAACTCACACTGTACCAAGATAATCACTTGAGGTTTCTTCTAGTGAACAGGAAAATGGTTTCTTTCCCTAGAGTCACTTAATCAATAGTTTTGGAACAGATGCAGGCAGGTGTGATCTCATTTGACAACTCATTAGCTAGGGGGTGGTCCGAATGCTTTCTGGGGCAAGGAGAGGCCTGCAAATAGGATGTGTGATTTGCAGAATTCAAGATTTATCCCAAGAGGAAGCCAGCCCCTCTGTCTAAAAGCTGCTGTGTGCCGGGTGGGTTCCTTTCACTCCAGGCAGAGCACAGGGGACTGATTTGGTCAGTCAGTAGCCTCCACTGGGCAATCATTAGGCTTTTCCGGGCATCATGCCGTCCTCCGTCCCTCATCAACTGTCTGAGCACCTGAACACTTACCAGCCCACAGGGCCACCGGGCATACCTTCTGTGGAGCTTCATTTCCATGAGTGCCGCACTTACGGGGATGTGTCTGAGCATGTGGACAGTATCAGAGCAGGAAGATGAGAGTGGGTTGCTCGGGTGAAAAGTGCTTCTCACATCACAGAACTTTGATGCAATCCATTTTGGATTTCAAAGGGGAAATTTTAAGATTAGTAGGAGGGATAGTCTGGCATTGAATCAGTATAATTCTTATTTTTAAATTAGCTTACTTCAGAAAACAAGTGAATTTAGAAGATTCTTCCATAAGATCCCCCCCACCCTTGGGGCCCACTTGCCTTCCCCACGTGTTTGCGTTTTTCAGCAGCTTGTGTGGCTGGTGAGCTTAGGCTGGTACTCTGGGAGTTTTGAGTTAGATCTTGAAAGGCTGAGCCATGGCTGTTTCCTAGGATGTCAACAGTCTTGAAAATTTTGAGATACTCTGGGGTTTGTTTGTTGTTCTTTTGGTCTTCCTCAAGTTTCTTTTTCTTTTCTTTTTTTTTTAGACAGTCTAACTTTGTCAACCCCAGTAAAGTGCTGTGGCATCACAGCTCACAACAATCTCAGACTCTTGGGCTCAAGCACTTCTCTTGCCTGAGTCTCCCAGGTAACTGGGACTACAGGCACCCACCACAACGCCCAGCTATTTTGTTGTTGTTGTTGTCATTGTTCTTTAGCAGGCCCAGGCAGTGCATGTGACCAGCACCCTAACCACTGAGCTACGAGCACCGAGCCACTCCTCAAAGTTTCTAATGCTCTGTCGACACAGAATTAAGGACTGATTTTTCTGTACCTCTGCCTTGGTCATTCTTAGTTCCGAATATTTGTATCTACACCTCATTTATGTCTGTGAGATGCCACAGTGAGGTTCTTCAATTCCTTATAGCCCTTGATAGTCTTCCCTTTTTTTTTTTTACTTTTTCTTTTGTAGAGACAGAGTCTCACTTTATCACCCTCAGTAGAGTGTTGTGGCGTCACAGCTCACAGCAACCTCCAACGCCTGGGCTTAGGTGATTCTCTTGCCTCAGCCTCCCGAGTAGCTGGGACTACAGGCGCCTGCCACAATGCCCGGGTATTTTTGTTGTTGTTGCAGTTCGGCTGGGGCTGGGTTTGAACCCGCCACCCTCGGTATATGGAGCTGGCGCCCTACTCACTGAGTCATAGGTGCCTCCCAGTCTTTCCTTTTCTTAAAACATATGCCCAGTTGACATTTATTTTCATGGTCTGCTGAAGTGACAGGTTCAATTTGGGTTTAAGGTTGAGCAGCATGGCAGGAAGGGACTACTTGGAGCCTCTTGGATTTTTAAGGTTTACCCACCCTACCAGTGGCTCAGCAGGTGCAAGCCTCCTGGTTAAAAGCTTGCTACACACAGCTCATCTGCCCTTGGGGAGAAGCCTTGACACCTTACTGAATACTCCTGGACTTCCACCTTCCTGCTGGGACGTGAGCAGCTCTGGAGCAACCTGTAAGCAGTGTGTCTGGAGTGGATCACCAGGGTCTGAAGCAGCCAAAGGTTGCACAAGTTTCAGATCTGTTAAACTTGTGAATGTGGCTGTCAGATGAGTTTCTTGGGGTTTATTTGACAAGTCTTATCTTTCAGGATCAGGGATGATTAGGAAGAGGCAGCAGGCCTGGCTGAGCACCCTGAATGTTTATGGAACCAGGTGCATAGCATGGCATAATGGCATGCCATTCACCAACTATCTTGACTTTCTTCCCTGAACATGCCACGAATTCCTGATGATTACCCAGTTCACCAGCAATATGTTGCTCAAAAACTAGAACTAAGCAGAAGAAGGCCAGCAGACTGGACTGTTAGGGAGTCATAGAGAAGTTGAACCCAATACGCAGTGCATTCAAGGGAGATGGTTTTACTATTTCGTGTTGGTCTGTAAGTTTCATGTCAAAGATGAACTGAGTTCACAGGATGTGTGAATTTAGTTACTGAAAAGGATAAAGTTTGCTCATTCAGTGAAACCTCCTGTAACTCTGGAATCTCAAGTGGAATAGCACATGAGGCTAAGCAGATTCTGCACAAACCAGGGCATAGGAGAGCCATTAGCATTCTGCGCAGGATTGAAGGAACTTGACCTTCGGGTTGGGGAGCGCTGGTTTCAGACCCAGTAAATGGGAGAAGCGGATAATGAGCCTTGCTCCCAGGTCCCCTGCCCCGCAGGCTCTCTTTGTCCCACACTGTGCCAATGCTTTCTGAGGTGGGAGGGTACTCTGATTCCAGGAATGTCATCTTGGAATGGCCATCCTCCTTTACTCTTTGGTAGGAAATCACCGCCACTCGGCTAACCTGAGAGGAGTGGAGAGGGGTTGGAATGCTTGCAACTTGCAGTGAAGTTACTGGACATGCTGACAGCCCTTTGCAGGGGGAGCAGGGATTAGCAGCTGTCCCTGTGTCTGCCTCTGTTTTTTTTTTTTTTTTTTTTTGTGAATGGCACTTGGGTCTATGACTAAGCTGAGCCAGGGGGTATGAAGCTGACAGCAGGCCTCAGCCGTGCTGACTCCCACACCCCCTGGCCCATTCTTATGTGCATGTATGTCTGCGTGTCCCAGAGCAGTTCACTCAGAGGTTTTCTTGGGCACTCTGAGAGATGAAAAGTCTATAAAAGTGGGTGCCTTCTTATCCTGTAGGTTCTACACATTAGAGGCACCGTCTTGTGTCCTCAGGCCATAGTCATCATCACATGAGGAGCAAGTTCCCAGAGCTGAAACCTTGGGTTTGTCAGAATTTTATTTTAGTAGGATTGTTATCAAAAGAATATAAACCCCCAAAGTCTGCCATTGGCTTACCTGAGTTTTAGAAATTCATTTATGCCATTTCCCCAAGCAAAAAAAGGAAGAAGAAAAAAAGAAAAAATATCCTTGTTGTTAAATCCTCTTTGCCCTCTTGAAGATAGAGGGGCTCACATAACCAACAGGCGCAGAGGTTTTGGCCCTCCTGGTGTATTGGAGGCTTTTTCTTACCTTTTCTAAGTAATAAGCTATTACAGCGATAGCTGAAGCCTGAGTCTGTTCCTTTTTCTCCCTCTTGTCCCTCTCGCCACTGGGACATCCCGAATTCGTGTTCCTCCTTCCCACATCTCTGCAGTTTGGGCAAGTCTTCTGAATGCCTGGTTGTGATTTTAAGTATTCTTTTACCTTCAGCGATGGTTGGCTGCCCTGAGCAAGCCAGCAGATTCAGTTGTGTGCCTGGAGCCCAGATGTTCTGTGTGAATTTTAATGTAGAATTGTTTTTGGTAAGAAGCATTCCCTTGCCACCCTAGTGAAACAAACAAGAAGACCAAGAAAGGAAGAAAAAAGGTGGCTGCTGGCCCCCACATTGTTGCTTTGTGCCAGCCTGCCCCTCCCCTTCCTCTCCATCCAGAAGACAACTCTGCAGGGAAGGGTCTGCTGCACAGGGACCCAAATACTGTGCAGCAGACACTTAAATCCCTTGTTTACTCCCCCGTGTTGGGCGGAGTCATCTCCTTGTGGAGCCCTTTAAGCCCAAGCTCCTGCTCTGTTCCCTGGGATGTCTCACCTGGGCTGACCACTATGATCTGCAAGTCACGGCCTCTGATGCTTCCTGCTCAGGCCAAAATGATGGGCAGGAATGCAAAGGAGTGCTGTGTGCAGTGATGATCGCCTCTGATCACTGTTTTCCATTCTACGCTTACCCAGTTTTAGTTATAAGTTGTATAAAGTATTTTCTATCAGCAAATAGTTGTTAACTTCTATTCATTTAATCAACAGCTACTTATTGGGGAGTATCTATTATGTGCTTATTTCTTGTTCTCAACATTAGGGGTACTGAATAACAAAAGACAGTTTAGGGCTCTGTTCTCATGAAGCTTACGTGCTGTTAGGTAGAGACAGACAGTAATTAGGCAAGTAAACAGAAAGTTATCAGCTGATGGTAAGTCCAGTGCAGAGAAGACAGGTGATGTGACTTGTGATGGGCAGTGAGTTTAGACTGGGCAGTCAGGGATGACCCCACAGGCGTTTTAACTGGGAGTGTGAGAGAGAACTGGGCATGTGAAGATTAGGGCCTGGAGGATTTCAGGCAGAGGGAGCAGCAGGTGCCAATGAATGTTTCACGGTGTCTTTCTGCTTTAAGCAAGTAAATTACAGCGTGTGTAGAGAAAGGGCAATACAAGTGATTTTCTAAACACTCAGTCCTATACGGACAGCCATTTATCTGAGTTTTGCTGTGCACTAAATTCAGGCTCAGCTGGTCTATTTGAGTAGTTTGAGATGGCGTCTGCTCTGTGGCCTGAGGACCACTCCTTGTTTTCCTCAGCTTTACGTCTCCTCAGAGAGCCGCTTCAACACTCTGGCTGAGCTGGTTCATCACCACTCGACTGTGGCTGACGGGCTCATCACCACTCTCCACTACCCAGCCCCCAAGCGCAACAAGCCCACGGTCTACGGCGTGTCCCCCAACTACGACAAGTGGGAGATGGAGCGTACGGACATCACCATGAAGCACAAGCTGGGCGGAGGCCAGTACGGGGAAGTGTACGAGGGCGTGTGGAAGAAGTACAGCCTGACGGTGGCCGTGAAGACCTTGAAGGTGAGCGGGCGTGGCGCGCAGTCTGCTGGTGTCCAGGGATGCGCTCTGGGGGCTGTGCCCTGTGTGTGCCTTTGAACCATTTTTATGACCCCAGCATGTTTTCACCATGGTGAGAGCTGACAAGTGCTGGGGGTCTGATTTAAAAGGATTAGTCCTTTGGAGAAGTCTTCTCACTCTGTGGCAAGATTCTCTTAAAACTGCGGGTTCTGTTTGCGTGTTGTGGAGATAGCTTCATACTGAGTTAAGAGGGAGAAGAAGAAAAACCTCTGGGTTTTGAAAGAAGGAGATTTAACTAAAATGCTTTTGACTTCTCTGTTGATTTGAAAGGCAGGTGCAGGGGTGTTCCCAGCACGCTAATTCTGTGTCCCGCAAAAAGGTGGAAGTGCATGTGTCCCCTGGAGTTTGAAGTTGCTGTGAGCTAAGACGCCATGGCAGGAAACGGAGACAAAGCCTGATCTTTCTTGCTAACTGCGACGTTCACCTTCTTCACTAATGAATAGCGTTCAGTTTCCTGACATCTTTTTTTCTCTTTTGAAGTTCTTTGAAATCCTTAGGACGCCAAAGGGAAGGAAAGGAGGTTTTCATTTTCAGTCCTCTGCCTTCTTCAGAAGGTGATCTGAGCCTCTGCTGTGCCGAGAGTGCCCCCTGGTGTTGACTTGCCTTATCTGCACGTGTTTCAAATAAGCCCTAGTATGTCTTTCTGTGCAAGACAAGGAGTAAGGCAGTCCCTTTTGATAGCTACTAGAAAAGGAGAAATGAAATGTCCACTGCTGAGAAGAATAGGCTCAAGTCTGTGTGTGTGTCTCAGAATTCTGCACACGTGTTGAGACTGTGCAGCCAGGGACTGACTTCTTAGGGACTCTGACTGACTTAATGACTTCTCTCAGAGGCACAGTAAAGTGGGACAGATGATTTCTGGCTGGTTGAAGGTTTCAGCTGCTTCAGAGGAAAGGTCACATTCTGTGGTCCTAGAAACCACAGGTGGCTTCCTGATGCACGTATTCAACATGTGCCTGTCTCTGGGGCACTTGGTGGGGGTGGGGGTGGGGTGGCATGGATTGGAGTCACCTTGAGGATTTTTCCCGGATGGAACTTTTTCTTTCTTTTTTTTTTTTTTATTTTCTTTTCTTTACTTTTTCTTTCTTTGTTTCTTTTCTTTCTTTTCTTTTCAGAAACAGAGTCTTACTTTGTCATCCTAGGTAGATGCTGTGGCGTCACAGCTCACAGCAACCTCAAACTCTTGGGCTCAAGCAATTGTCTTGCCTCAGCCTCCCAAGTAGCTGGGACCACCACAATGCCCAGCTATTTTTTGTTGTTGTTGCAGTTGTCATTGTTGTTTTAGCAGGCCCGGGCCAGGTTTGAACCCGCCAATCTAGGTGTATGTGGCTAGCACCCTACCCACTGAGCTACGGGCACTGCCCTGAACTTTTTCTTAATTGAATAAATATTTATTGAATTCTTCACTTCTACTTGCCAGACTCTGAGCTCAACTTCGGTATCAGAAAGTGAATCAGACCGGGGCCAGGCACGGTGGCTCACGCCTGTAATCCTAGCATTCTGGGAGGCCGAGGCAGGTGGATTACTTGTGCTCACAAGTTCAAGACCAGCCTGAGCAAGTGTGAGACCCCGTCTCTAAAAAATAGCCGGGCATTGTGGCAGGTGCCTGTAGTCCTAGCTACTTGGGAGGCTGAGGCAAGGAGATCACTTAAGCCCAAGAGTTTGAGGTTGCTGTGAGCTGTGACACCATGGCAATCTGTTGAGGGCAACAAAGTGAGACTTTGTCTTGAAGAAAAAAAAGAAAATGAATCAGAGTCCTTCCCCTGGGGTGGTAGGGGTAGGGGAGGTGGTATCTAGGTCATAAGAGAAGCAGGCAGAGCCCTGGGTTGCAGCATAGCAGTGGAGAGCACACTCAGAGCTTGTGGTGCTACATGGGAAAGCAGAGGAGGAATAGGTGGCTGTGCTTGGCAGGAAGAAGCATTTAGGGAACTGTGATCCAGGGCCATGGTGAAGTAGCAGGACGTGGGCAAGGGAGAGAGGCTGCGGGCAAAGAGGGGTATAGTAAATCACAGAGGCCTTGAACCTCGGGTGAGGAGCTAAGATTTTATAAAGGCATTGGGGAGCCATCAAGGGGCTTACTGCACAGGAATGACAGGACTCAGTTTCGTGTTCTCAGAGGCCACTGTGTTGTAGCACACCAGTACTCTCTACATATGGAGATCGTAGATACGGCCACCCTCACACATGGCAATTGCCTGTGGCTTTGAGGTAACAGATATTTATACCTGTATGTCAAGTTTTATAATCAACTCCTGTTTTTTCCCACATGTGCATTTTAGTTTACAATCCTTAAATAAAAAACAGAAAGAACAACTGTTGCCTTTGTCTCACAGACCAGCTAAGTGCAGGGTGTGTGAGTGCTCCAGGTCCTCGACTCCATACAGATTGGAGACCAGGCCCAGAGAAACAGGGCCTTGATCAGCTCGGTAAACTTGACAGGCCTGGGCATCATCCCCATAGTTACAGGATTTGCATGAAAACAGAGGACTGAAAGCACAAAATACATGAGATTTCAGCCAGTCACAGCTTGTCTGAAAGCTTTAAAGAGAGATAAGAGTCTGCATAATTTAAGATTTGGGGAAAACCCACCTGAGGAGATGATGCTGCAACATTAGTTTCTGAATGAGCGAAGGAGAAGATTCTGGAAGAGGAAACCGGCCAGAGCTCAGTGTTGTTGCAGCTTTCTATACCAATGAATTGTCTGGAAGTGGGTGCCCTTCAGGAAGTGCTTTACCCATAATGTATTATTGGAGTTTTTATTATGCTTTCAGTTTTTCCCAAGAGCCTAATTAACTTATCCCCTATTATAGGTAAAGAATTACAGGATTTCTTTGAATAGTCACCACAAGTAGCATCTAATTATGGAGAAGACAATACATTCCCTTCTAGAGGTATATTAACTCAAAATATGGTACTAACCAAATGCTAGATAAATTATCCTCCTCCTTCCTGGCCTTGTTCGTGCACACACACACACACACACACAAATACCTATAGTATGCTGACTGTTTGTCAAGTCAGAGCAGTGTCAGTATTTGGGACATTTATTTCCACTGTAGAAGCTGAGAACTTTGGGGTCTGAATTACCAGCTCGTGTACTATAAGCCTGGCAGAGCTCTTGAGTGCTTGTTACATACTGCATCTCATTTAATCCTCACAACCTGATGTTACAGGTGGATAAACCCAAAATTTGAAAACCCCAAACCTGAAATGCTCTAGAAACTGAAACTTTTTTGAGTACTGCACATTGGACATTCAGGTTTCAGAGTTTTGGAGTCGGGATGCTCACCTGGTAAGGATATGCAAATATGAAAAACATCCAGACAATTCCAGAACACTTCTGGTGCCAGATACTACAACTAAGGGATGCTTGCCGTTTATTGATATTTTAAGGTTATGGAAACTGAAGCAGAGAGAAGTCATGTGAGGGGCCTGGGCTCCAGGAGCTAAGAGCAGCCGAGTCGGGATTCGAACTTAGGCACCCAACTGGAAAGCTTGACTCTTTTTTGTTTTTTGAGGCAGAGTCTCACTATGTCACCCTGGGCATCACAGCTCCCAGCAACCTCAAGCTCTTGGGCTTAAGTGATTATCTTGCTTCCGCCTCCCAAGTAGCCGGGACTACAGGCGCCTGCCACAACACCTGGCTGTTTTTTGGTTGGAGTTGTCATTGTCATTTGGCAGACCCGGGCTGGGTTCGAACCCACCAGCTCTGGTGTATGTGGCTGGCGCCCTAGCTGCTGTGCTATAGGCACCAAAACAGCTTGATTCTTTTTTTTTTTTTTTTTTTCAATTGTAACTCAGATTCTTATTCCTCAAACACCGCAAAAAAGTAAATGTAAACCATAGTTATACCTTTAAGAAAAAGTCACCTTTCTCCCATCTCTCACATTTACTTCCCTCACAGGTTGTGGCTGAAATCTGCCTTTTCTTCAATGCCCCTTGAGAAACACCTGCCTCGCTAGCCAGAGCTTCATTCCCTCAGCTTACCTCTGGGTGTCTTAGTTCCTGTCCAGCCCGTTACCTTTGCTGGCCCCTATGAAGGCAGAGCCAAAATCCTCCAAGCATGGGGGCAAGGCCCTGCTTCTAATGATGGCCACCTCGATGGTCACTTCTGGAGCAGAAGGAAGGCCTGGGGAGAGCATGGAAAAAGGAGGGCACTAAGCCGACCCCTGTGGAAGCTGGGATTACAGCACAGGCCCATCATAGGGAACTGCTCCTTTGAACTTTGACAGTGTCTGCAGGACATTAGATTTTCTGTACCTAGGTGCTTGCTGTCTATGTTAAAGATAGCGAGAAAGTGTTTGAGAGAACCAACCAATTTTTTTTTTTTTTGAGTTAGGGAGTCTCATTGTGTTGCCCTGGCTGAACTCCTGAGCTCAAGTAATCCTCCTGCCTCAGCCTCCCAAGTAGCTGGGACTACAGGCATGTACCACTGCACCCAGCTAAGATGCCCCAATTTTAAAATGAGTTGTATTCCAAAAGTTTGTTATTTTTTTTCTATGGAACTGTTCTCTAAATAATAGAATTTAGAAAAAACTACTGTTGATCTAGTTGTGGCACTCAGATTGACCCATGAGCTAGATGACAGGTTTACTATTAAAACAGTAAAAAACAGCAAACAGCACCTGCCTTTCAAATAGATGGTATGTGCACATAGCACCTCCCACCCACGGTTTTTGTCTTTCCTGAGTCCACGTGTGTGTGAGTCTTTCTTTAGGCACGTGGCAGCACGCTGTGGACGCTGCTCCGCCCCTTCTGTTGTCCTTCATGTGAGGTGTCTTGGCGGTTGCTCCTAGTCTTGTTTCTGTGTGGATGTATTTTAAGGTGGACCCGTTCTCAGCAGGCCTCTGTATCACTTGCAGCATTTTGCTATTCCAAAATGCAGACAGCGCTGTAGGGATTATCCTCATTTACACGTATGTGAAACTTTCCTGATGGGTCAGCTCCTTGGAGCAATTGCATCGGGGCCCTTGTGCATTTGTGGTTTTGACTATACTGCCCAAGTGCCTTCCGAGGAGCTCATACCAGTGTGCGCTCCATGGATGGTGTTGAGAAAGCCCCTATTTGCTCCACCCAGCACAATGTGTTTTGGTTTTATTCTTTTCTCCTAAGAAATCAGTTTTATTGGGGAGCTCCAGAAACAAGCAGAGAGGAAGGGCTGCATAGCATTAGCGCCTGATGGCCGTGTGTGCAGTGGCGCTGAGAGGGGCCATGTAGCTCAGAGCCTGCTGTTGCCCCATTGTGCTGCTCTCGCAAGATAATCATTCCTTGCAGTGGGTTCTCCTGCGGCCGTGGAGCTGGGTGCAGTCATGCTATTGGGCACAAGAGTCCGGGGGTTCCCCTGTGAGGTGTTTTCTCTTGGGCTTCTCACCTGAACTTGAAGCCCCACATCTGGTATCTGATCTGCCTTCCTCAGTCTGGCTCAGATGCTTCGTGCCATCTCTCCCTCTTGTTTTTCGTCGTGTTTCTCCTGGTCCATCTGACAGGTGAAGATGGCACATCACTGTGCTTATAACCGTATTCACCTGGCAGTGGTTCAAAACCAGGAACAGATGTGGAAACTTATCAGAACCTAAGGGCTGCACAGAAACTTCCAAAAGGCCTGGCCACTTGTGAAACAGTGCTCTTTTTCGTGCTGTAGAATACCTACACTTGGGGGTGAGCATAAAGGGAGAGGCTGATTAGAACATACCTGTGAGATGCCGAGGCTGGGAGAATGACCTGTGAGAAGGCAAGAACGCGGTATCCATTACAGAACCAGCCTCTCCTTCACACAAGCAGTAGCTTTAGTTTACTTCGCAGGAGTAGAGGCCAACTCTGTCCACAGTGATGACCGTGACACTGCCATGGAATGCTGCCTGCCTCCCATGCCCTGCTCTTGGCACTCCGTGTGCATGAGGTGGACACTAATATTCCTTTGGTGGTGCAGATGTGAAAACAGGTTCAGAGAGGGTAAGTAACTTAGCATGATCACACAACAGCAGAGCTAGGTTGATGTAACATCAGGGCTGGGTCAGTCAGTCCTGTGCAGAAAGGCTGGTTGGCCTGTGTCTCCCCTTAACAGACACAGAAGAGAAAAGGCTGGAAATTCACAGCTTTTGTTTCACTATATAAATGAATTCTTTTCAAACAAATGGTAGGGAATTTTTAAATAAAAGTAAAGGAATGTCACAGAATTGCATCAGGAAAATTTCTAGTTTAATGTAACTACAAATGTAGGTTTCTGTTAATAGTTTACATTGTAAATTGAAGTAGGTGCGATTCCAGCAGGGGGAGACAAACACAGGATTATTTATACTTTCCGTGTGTGAGAGAGAGAGAGATGAGAAGAGGGTGCCTTGGAGAGCCATGTTGTTCCCTTTGCATGTTTGTGCCTCTCAAGATCCATAACATGGGTCTTTTAGAAAAGGGTCAATGGCTATAAAAGCAAATGATATTTCCGAAGTGATTTCACTGTGCACAGTGTATTATGTGATGCTTTTAAAAAGAAAAACTCCACCTGTCTAGAAAGCTTTATTTGAGAGCTACTTTTTGAACTTACTGTTGGCCAAATAAGATTCCTAATGCCCCAGTCCTGAACGTGAGCAGCATCAAAAGCCCCAATTTTGGCAGGTGTTCTCCCTGACATTAGTGCGTCACTCTGGTAAATCAGAGCACTCCACGCTAAAAGCAGCATCGTCTGCTGAGCACGTTAAGGAGCAGAAAGGACTCGAAAGAATGAAACGGCCAATGGGCGGCAGTGGGGTGGGTTTCCCCCCTCTGTATAGCTTGGCATGGTGACTACCAACGATATTTAACTGGCGTTAAGTGCAGCTCACCAGTTTTAAAGAGCAATAAATTGTTTCTAAGTTTCAGTCTCTGTGAGCTAGAGTGATGTGATAGGCCCATGCGTAACCTCGCTGGTTGTGCTCTGCTCATAGCAGGATGGACCAAAGGAAGCAGGCTCCAAGTAAAGGTTGACCTAACCTCTGGAAGCCTCCCCACGATGAGGGGAGAAACTGGTGCAGCCACAGTGAGTAGTGCCTGAAGGATGCTCTGGTGCCTTGTCTCCCACAGGGGCGGGAGCAGTGTATAAGGTTCCATGTTTCATAGAAGGCTCTCCTTTTTGGGGAGCCTAGTTTTCAAGGCATTCACTCATGGTTCCCTGTGTACCCTTTTTCTTGGGCACACTCCACCTCCACACTGAAACTCGAGGTGTCTCGCTTCCTTTTGTGGGCTTTATAGCCAGGTTCTCACGGCAGAAGAGTACATATCGCTTAATACTCACCTGCTTCTTGTTTTGCTGGTGGGTTCAGAAGACAGTGTCTGTAAGTCACAAAAAGGATTACCAGCCAGGGCCCCAGCTCATACTTGACCCTGGACCACAAACATGTGAGGAACATGGAAGTAATACTCCACTTGTGCTGGGCCCCCCGCGCGCACACACTGTGGACTTGTTAGATGTGTTGTGCACCAATGGTGCTTGTGAACATGTGGCCAGGGGCTACTGGGGAGGGTTATTGTAGAATATGAGTCATTGACCTGACAGATAGTAGTAATTGCTTCATTAAGAGCCCCGTGATACCAGGAGCCGATGCGGTTTGGCATCCTCTGTTGCTGCCATGTTTTGAAGCATCATTCTTCCTTGGTAATGTACCATCTCTGTTATCAGCATCTCTCCCCGTAAATCTGGTACATTTCAGATTCTTGGAGTGATGATCTCCTGCTGTTAGGGCTCCTTGGAAACCAGATGTTCCTTAGGGAAGTCACCCCTGCTTGTCATGTTTGCCTCCATGCATCTCCCCACCCTCCCACCTCCAACCTCCAGAGGCAGGGAAGCCGCAGATACGGTCCGCGTGGCCCCCAGAGGTGAACATCAGTGTGCGAAGGCCAACTTTGACCTGTCACCCTGGGTAAGAACTTAGAAGTTCAGTACCAAAGAGAAAAGGAAAACTAAACTCTTTGTGCCATTAGTCATATAACCGATCTGCAGCAATGTGGCTGTCATAAAAGGTGGCCCAGGACGGGTTCTTGAAGCTCCAGTTTGTATTAACCATTCAAGTTGTGCTTTCCCACTTAAACACGTGCTGAAATTATTTCCCCGCTGATTTGTTTTCTTCCACAGGAAGACACCATGGAGGTGGAAGAGTTCTTGAAGGAAGCCGCAGTGATGAAAGAGATCAAGCACCCAAACCTAGTGCAGCTGCTCGGTGAGTGGGCGCGGACTGTCGGGGACACAGGTGCTAAACAAGGGGGATAGGCAGCTCCCTGCATAACAGCTTCTGATTGGGACATCTGTGCTTCTCTGACATTTAGCTGCTAGTAAAGGAGGACTCTGTGGGATGGGGAGCTGAGAGAGAGAGAGACAGAGAGGAAATATGTGATTAAACAAATCTGGAATTGGCTTCTGAAACTTAAGAATTCCAAGAGTTTTTTTCACTGAAGTGATTCTATAGGTAGACAGACATACAACTGTCAGACATAGCAATTTGGGAGTAAACACACAATGGCTGAGGTCATTTGGTGTGGGGCCTGGGCTTTGCTTCTGAACTCAAAGCAGCCTCTCCCCATGTAAGTTCAAGTTCATTGGCTTGAGCGGAAGAAAAGAGCATGACCATCTCCCTGTCCTAGGAGTGTAATCTCAAGGCACAGGCCCTTGGACCGTGGGAGAAGTTGGGTCCAGGGCTTAGGGCACATCACAGTCCAGCTCAGAAGGCTTTTCCTTTAGGGAGATGTTTGTTCACTCAGGAGTAGAGCTGTGTGCTGAAGTCCTCAGTGTCTTGTTGGCAGGGGTCTGCACACGGGAGCCCCCATTCTATATAATCACCGAGTTCATGACCTATGGGAACCTGCTGGACTATCTGAGAGAGTGTAATCGACAGGAGGTGAACGCGGTGGTACTGCTGTACATGGCCACTCAGATCTCGTCAGCTATGGAGTACCTGGAGAAGAAGAACTTCATCCACAGGTAGGGGCCTGGCGAGGCAGCCTGTTGGTCACCAGAAGCCCGTCCTGCAACGTCTCAGGCGTAGCTGCTGCCTCTAGTGATGGCAGTACATTAGACCTTGGAACAAAGGCAGACACTAGGTCCCTGACACAGTCAGCTTTGGGTACACATCCCGGACTAAAGTCAGTCAGGCCTCGACCCTGGACTAACAGAGCAGTTAATCCTCAGGGTAAAAAATATTTCATTTCTGAACCATTTTGGGCTAAGTGGAATAGTAAATGAGGTTCATAGAAGGTGTTTTTCCCACTAATCACAGCTCCCTCTGAAATAAAGCACTCATTGTTCCTGCAAGGCCGGTGTTCGTCAGTAACGACCTCTTCCTGGGAGCGGTCAGCACCGCTTTCACACAAACTTGTGATAACGGCCGCTGTACAGTTTTGTTTTTAAGTGTGTGGGTTTTGTTTTTTTTTCCTCCTTTATTATCATTTCATTCTCTAATTCACTTGCTGTCATCTGGTTCAGGGATGTTTCCACGATTGTCAGAATTGTATATATGTAGGCCTAAATTAAGTGTCTTTGCTGTTTTAAACCCTGGAGAGTTTTGACCTTCAAGTGTGCCACAATTATCTTGGTCTTCACATTCTTTGCTGGTGGAAATGGCTTCCTAGCACAGCAACGGCCTGTATAGGACAGAGCCTGATGGGCTTTTGTACAAGATGTTCTCCACGCCACCATTGTGACCTTTCTTACCCAATTAACTCAAGCATGAAACCTCTACATGAGATTTCGTAGCGTGGAGGAAGAGTAGCGTGAGTGACCTGCCGGTGGCTCTGTGCAAGACAGATTTCCTGTGCGCCATAATAGCCTGGTCTGGATGCTTTGGCAGTCAGGAAGGTGAACCCTCTGGTGCTGCAAATTGAGATTGCTTGACTTCTCGTTTGCCTTGCCTGGCTAGGCCTGTTCCTTCTTCATTCAGGCAAACTTA
This sequence comes from Perodicticus potto, assembly GCA_963574655.1. NCBI lineage: Eukaryota > Metazoa > Chordata > Mammalia > Primates > Lorisidae > Perodicticus > Perodicticus potto. The sequence goes on along the minus strand of CAUYRH010032948.1, from coordinate 495 downwards.
AAATGCTTTACCAAAATCCTATTAGTCACAACTCTTGTGTATTTAATTTCTCTCTCATTGCTGATGGTAGGGCTGTCTCATGCAGCCATCACCTCAAGCTGTTGCCTCTTCTCATCCCTCCTTTCCAGTGATTTTTTTGGTTAACATTCATGAAGCAAAGATTAGACTCCTACCTCCCTGGGAGGACCAAGAGGTGAGAGGAGGAAGATTATACAGGAGAGTGTTTTTAGGATACACTTGGGTAAGCATTAGAAAAAAAGAGAAGAGTGGGAAACAGAATTTGGATAAAAAAATGCCATGGGAGGGTGGTGCCTGTGGCTCAAGGAGTAGGGTGTTGCTGGCCCCATATACCGAGGGTGGTGGGTTCAAACCTGGCCCCAACCAAAAAAAAAAAAAAAAAAAATTGCACGGGGGTTATTTTATTTTTTGCGGTACAGGGGGGGTAAGTCCACCACTGTAAGGGGGTGTTAAAACCATCGTTGGAAGGTGGCCATG